>JAUNZM010000079.1:600000-890000 GCA_033459285.1 Clamator glandarius
AATGCAGTCTCGGGCTCATTGCTGCCTTGCACCAGTTAACTTCTACACTGAGCTGCAAAGTTTTTCAGGCTCCCCAGACGCTGAGCTTGTTGTGCTGGCAGTCTGTCAGGAGTAGGATCCGTGTTTGTGGGGGACAACACCTCAAGCAAGGGGTGGAAAAGGCAAAGACACAGCATTCTAGGTTGAGAAAACCCCAGATATTTCAGGCCATAAGACAACTCCTTTTCCCTTTCTTTCCTGGGGCATGAACAAGCTTCCATGTGAAGGTCTGGGAGTCCAGACTATCATGGTTTGAAACCATACAAAGCCTTCCTCTTCAGAAAGGCATTTTTCAGAGCAGAAATTCTCCAGTGAAGATTCCCTGTCTCTCTGCCCTAAGACTGAGAAAATTAACCAAAAAAGAAAGATGGCAGTGTCTAAAGCAGTCGAAAGTCTGCCCTAGCTTTGAAGTCTGGTGAGAGAGGAATTGGGACTTGTCTGTTATAAATAGGCATACAGGGAAAATTATATTACACTTAACTGTAGCCACCTGGAAGTTTGCTGTGTAGTTAAAGATATTTCTTTGGGGGTGCCTCTGTAATCTTTCATCAAGACTGGTATTCAACCAAGCTGGGTCCACACTTAATTCCTTGGCCAATGAGTTCACATGGCTGGGGTGGAACTGCCACCTAATTTTCTAACAGCTCAGCTGGGTGACTCCCTGTATCCCAGCAGGATTGCCCCTTCCTGGATTTCTTCTGTGTCTTTAAAACTCCATGAAATTACTAGGGAGAAGTCCCTGAGAAAAGCAGCCCGAGCTGTCTCATCAGGGTCCTCCAGCAGTGAAGAGTAAAATGAGTAGAAGCAAAACTGCATGGAGGATGGCTCTGAGGCTCCATCCCTTGCTGCATCTTTGTGCACCTTTGTAGCTCAGTAAGGCAATTCCTGATGTGCAGGGGAGTTTAACGTTGCACCACGTGTGTGGTGTGCTGCTGCTGCTGCTGGGAATCTTCTCCTGAATACCTGCACAGGTGCTAATAACTGTGGCTATAATGTGCTTGTTGTCATTTACTTGCTTAATTAGCAGCCTAATATCCTGGTCCAGTTAATGCCCATAAGAGGAGGTTTATTAGTAGTACAAAAGCTGTTTAAGCCTTATAAACTCCTTCCACTCAGGTTCATTGGTCTGCCAATATCTTCTGGTTGAGTGATTCTCTGCTGATTCACACTGCTCCCGTTTGCCATTGCTGTTTCTCAGCTGAACATTCCTGGGTAACCAGAAAGTCCTTTGCCAGAGTGACGGCCACCAAAATAACCAGACCAACCAGAACTGATTTTAAATTAAAAACATTCCAAACTTGCAGGCAGCCCTCCCCCAGGATGGCTCCTATTGTAATTATATATTGTCTCCAAAGCTGCAAGCAGAAAAAACCCCTAAAATTGCAGATACAAGCAGGCAGATTGCAGGATGATACACGTTTTAGCACGGTGTATCTCAGGCAAGCAAGCCATTGCCACTCTGGAGGGCTGGGTAAAATGCTAAGATGTCTGTTTATAGGCTAATACTCTTATACTTAGAATTACAGATTTAGATATGCTTTATAGAGGGCTTTTTTAAAGCTTAGTTTCAGCTCAAATGGCAAAACTAAGTGGACTAAAGGTGAAACTGCCCATTTGCCTTGATCTTGCAGCAGCTCCTGATGCACACATAAATCTGCTGCATTCATCTTTATAGCAGGATGGTGGCCCCAGGGTACCTGGGCAAGCCAGCAAGGCCTCTCCCCAGCTGAGAATTAGATCTACATTCCTGGAATGTGGATCCCTAGCAATTCCCTAGTTGTAATATGAAGAATGCAAGAAGCAGGAAAAAAAATTGTGAATTGCAGTTGTGCAGCTGCAGCCTCGATTTCCTTATAAGCATGTCTAGCGGTGGCAGGGCCAGGGATGGAAGGTGCTGGTGATGATAGCCAAGTCTCTTGCTAGAATTTTGGATATTTCATCAGAGCTCCTCCTGTATGTTTAGTGGCAAAGAAAACTCTGCACCAATCCCTTTGTAAGCCAACTAGGATCATGCTCAGGATGAGGAAGAATCTCTGCTGGTTGCTACTGAGAAGGGTGCCACAATATATCAAATCAAATTCTCAGACAAGCTTAGGCAGACTGTGCATGTGTGTGCTCTAGTGGGACAGGGAGCAGGCTCTTAGGCTTAAGATTTATTCTTCCTGATTCTTGATATCAAAATGCAGTTTCTAATGTGGAAGTCTTGTCACCCAAATTCATTCAGGTCATGGAAAAATAGCAGCTCTAGAGAACGTTTTAACCCACCTCACATCTGACGTTCTCTGAAGGAGCCTGATGCTCCTTGTTGCCTCTGGAAGGAGAGGAAACCTTCACAGTCTCATTCAGATGTGAAGCGATAACACAACGTAGCTAGACAGAACATAGTTTCAACTATGGTTTCCACCAGTTGTTGTAGGTAAACAAGATGTTGAGAACTGGAGGTAAGATCTTTGTTTGGAAGAGGTGGCTTGTCGTGAAGTGTCCCTGATCAATCAGATGTGAAGAAACAGTGGATGTTCAATGTTTGAACATTAGAAGGACTAGCTGCATTTCAGCCTTAACTTATCCTTCACATAGTTCGTTGCCTTCAGCAAAGCAGTTGTGAAAGCAGAGTATCCTGTATCTCTGGACTTTACCCACAGCCTTCCACCTCGGGGAAACTGACAGTCCTAGCAGAAAGAGACTATTCTGGACAGATGTTCAGGTTATCAGTATTGGTTTAACATTCTTTGATAAAAGTCTATGTGCAGGACAAAGATGGATTCTGCTCCTGGAGAGGAAGTTAAGAGGGGTTGTTATACCCCTCCCAGCTTCCCTGTGTTATTTCCTATTTTTAGTGGAGAAAGGTCTCCAGATGCTTTAGATTTAAAGGGTTTCTGCCCACTGATGATAGCATTGCCACTGCAGATCTGTTTGATGAGTTTTTTCTTTGCATTGATTGGACACAAATTAGAAGTGCAAAGTTCTAGTCCAAATGCGGTGTGAGTTTTTGTGTGGATGCTCAGAGGACCTGCAGCAAGAGAAGCTCACTTGCTTTGTGAAGCCTTTCATCATTGCAGCATCTCCTGCTTTGTACTGCATGGTGATCAGGGTGCAGAGCAGTTTTTTAAGTTGCACAGGATTTTTGCACTTTCAGCCTTTTGACTGTTCAAATATAAGTGAGCAATCAGGAAACTCTATCAAGTTTCATGAAGATCCTAAGAACCGAACGTGAGGCTCGTGAGTCTGGTGGCTGTGGGAACAGCCTAGCAGTGCAGGAGCTGGTACTTTGACTGTTGCTATTGATATGCTACAGGACAAACTTTGCTCCTCTGTGCTTTTATTCCTCCACCCTTTGTCTCTCTTTCTCTTTTTATGGCACTTCAGGTAGACATCATTTCTTACCCTATTCACAAAGAACTAGATAAATACAGTCACATACTGGAAAAGCCAGCACATGCTGCTGTAATTCAAATAAAAACAGAACTGTAAAGGTTACAAAATGACAGAGTTCAGAGAAAAAATGTGATTATGTTTTCTTCCTCTAGAAAAGAGGCTCCAGACATTCCATATAATTTAACTGTCACAGACAGTAGGAATAAGACAACGACAGTCAATTACGTCCCTGATAATTTATCAAACCTGTACAGCTGGATGGTTCTCCTCTTGGATAAGGAGACTTACACATTGACATTTGACAACCCTTTGGTCAGCAAACAGCTCCAGGTAATGCAGGAATTTATAATTTCAGAACTGTATTTGGAAGACATAATCGTGCTTTCATCTTTCTGGCTGATCAGAGGGAGGGAAAAAACTGTAAAGTGCACTGAGAAAACCTCTATTTATTTATAGGCAGAGCTTGCTTATGATGACATAGCCCTTGAAGCTCTCAGTAGGAACTTGGAGCAGGAAGATGTTTTTGGACATCTTAGATGAAAGTTCAATGTGGTTCTTAGGAATCAACAAAATTTATAGTACATTAAGACGTACCGAGGCATGGCTTTCAGAAGGTGTTGTTCCTCTATAACTTTTAAAGATGATGAGGCGAGTTGATTTTGTCTACATTCACCATCACCTTCTGCTTACCTTTACATGTCTCTTCCATGTTTCCAATACACATTTTTCCAGAGAATATGTTGCACGTGGGGAGCACCATCCTCTATCACTTTATACTGCACTCTGCGGAGCTCTAATCACAGGCACAGGAATGCTTATTTTGTTCCCTCTTCTCTAGTATTCAGCGACATTTAGCAGCTTCATGACTGGGAATTACTTGCTGGTGGAACACAACGATCTTCCTGCCCATCCTGAGGTTGTGGTGACTTGTGGGACAAGGACTGGAGAGCCACTTCAGTTGCTGCCTTCGTATGGTCAGCACAGAGGCTGTGACTGGTATCTCGACAGCAGACTGAGGAAGCTGACCTATCTGGGTGAGTGCAGTCAAGGGTTGTAACGTATCTTTTTGTTCCAGATTGGTGACAGAGCTGGTGTCTTTTGTAATTTAAACCTCTGACCTACGTAAGGCCTGAGACACAAGGTTGTCTTTCAATGGCGTACCGATAGGTAAGAGTTCCTTCAATAAGATCAATAAAACAGGTAGATAGAGGCACATCATGTCTGTCTCTATTCTATCTGATGCCTGATCTATCAGCAAAAGGAATGTGTCATAAATAATGGGTGACGTGACATCAGTTGAATTTGAATTGGTATTTTGGAGAGGAGAAGGCACTAAATTTTGCTGATGACCTCTGTTGTCAGCTGGTCCCATATCACATGTATCATTAATAAATCAAGTGCAAACTACCTAGGCTGAGCCCGTGGAAGGCAACAGGATTACTGAGCAAGGATTTCTCCTGTGACTCTAAGCTTTCAAAAGTGCCATAGTTCTTTACGTTGGAGTGTGGTGGCTTTGTACACTAGATCATGAAGTGTGGTGGTCACTTTTTTAAGAAATTCAGAAGTTTACTGGTATTTATTGAGACTGTCAATAACTTCCAGCTTCATTTATTCATTTACATTTGGGAAATCTTCATTTTCCCATTCTCAGGCAAACAATTTTGTGACGATCTAAGTTCTATATGTAAAAAGCAAGGAAATAATTGTTGCCATTCTTAATACTAGTAGAACCTAGAATCACAAAAGCGTTTCAATACCTTTGAGAAGAATAGCTTATCCTTCATGATTGTCATACAGGGAAGCTGAAGTATAAATATGCTGATTTTCACAGTAACAGAGAATTTTATCACACATCTAATTTTAGTTTTAATTAGTTTCTTTTGATTTGTATCAACGGGGTGGCATGCAAATAGATTCATCATGTAGGACCTGTTTATGAATGAGCAACTAAAGCAATCAGTGAGGATCTAAGAGGAAAATGGGGCAGGAGTGAGGACAGGCAATCCAATGATCTTTGTCTGACTGCAAGTAAAATAATGGAGAATGTATTTGAGGAGAAGTGGGGAAGACCATGCCTCAACCTCAGTCCGAGGGTCACACTTGCTGCATCCATCTCTGGCCCTGCAGCCAGCTGGCATTGCACAGACTGTGTCCATACAGCTTAACTCTTTTTCTCTCAAAATAGTCTGGATGCGCCCAGGCTTCAAATCAGGAAAGATCCCCGTCCTATGCTAACTCCCAAACTGCAAAGATCTCCATTTGGGAGAGTGTGTTAGTCTGGGCCAAAGGTGTGCCAGGAACTATGTAGATATTAGGGTCCAGCTCTTAATTCCATGTCCCAGCACTATTTAGAATCAGTGTAGATATAAATATAGATTGGCTAGTATAAATGCAGCTGTTGAGTCTCAGTCCAGCCCAGGATCATGCCAGGAATCAACTGAAAGCAGAAATTCGAGGTTTATATTATTTTGGTGTACTGGCCGTGGGAATTTGTTCTTTCAATAGGAAAGTCAGCTGTTAATCATTCGGGTATCCTGACTTGCACTTCAATAAACAGGGCAGCACGGGAAAGCTCAGAAGTTGACATCTACTTCTTGGCCTTTTGCTGTTGTTGGAAATACAGGAGGTGATGAACTGGGACAAAGTGATCTGGCCAAAATATATCACTCTCGCATTGTAGATACTTTATTGTCCTTTTCCTGTCTTCCTTTCTTCTTGATTTTTCAATATGAAGAGCTGCTTGTTGTTTCTCATTTTAATACAGAGAGAAACAATCATGCAGAGTACACAAGGAGAAACTTACAAAAACACCTAACATATAATTCATGCTATAAGCATTTTCAGCAAGGACTTCTATAGCAGTGAGATCGATAATTCAGCATTGGGTACCTAGTATCTAGAACTGTTTGTAAGGTAAGAGGCTGAAAAAAGGCGAGCAGATCCCTAGCCCTAGTGTGCCATTTCATTTCTCTTCCAATCTCTGCTGTGCAGGCTGAGAGGGTGAGGATAATTAGCCGTCAAAGCAGACTCATGGCATGTGGTGGACTTGCCATCACTCAGGGTCCTTAGATGATGCTTGGCTGTCTTTTCAGAGAAATATGCTCCAGCTCTGTGAGAAGCTATTAGAAACCTCATGGGGCGAGATTCATGCTCCATAGGAGGTCAGGGAAGGCTGCCACAATAGTCCCTTCTGGCCATAAAACCCCACCAATCCACGCACCAACCCGGAGAGGACAGTACTTCAAGGTCTGATCTTCAGAATGCGTTGCTGCCTAGCTCTGCACACTGCTTTTTATTTTTTTATTTACATTTAACTGTATGAAATAATTAGACGACTAATTAATCCCGTTTACAAGCTTTGTCAGATTCTTCAGCTGTCAGTCATGCCTGAGCCCGGGGCCGGCGTTGAGTCTCAGCTCCCTCTTCATCTGACTTGGTCTCCATGGCTACAGGCTGCATCTGCTGACACCCCACTCTCTATTTACTGCTTAATTAAGAATTTCACGCTCAGCCCTTATCTGCTGCTAAGAACAAGAACACACTGTTAAGAAACTCCAAATTTAGGCTGCTGCACAAGGAAAACCTTTCTTGTCGTCCTGACTGTGCGGAGCCTCTTTAACTACCCTCTTGGCAACTGCATTGCCACCCTTCAATCAAAAATCATTAAATGGAGCAGAGATAATGAGCATGTAGCATATCAAAAGGAGGATGTTTGCTCGGGCTAAGGAGGAAAAGCTGTAAGGGCCTATAAGCAGCCGCCACTTCAAAGGGAGCAGGGGCTGATAAAGAGTCATTTGTTCCTGTTTGACTTATGTAAAAGGTCTGGTATGTCCAAGTCCCGTCTCGCAGACGCGGGTCCCCCTCTCGCTGCTCGTGTGTCAGCGGTTGGGCAGCTGGGTGCAAACTGCATCAGCCCAAGCATAAAATCACTTGACTCCACGCCGACAATGCCCACTTGTAGGGGGTGGCAGAGGGAGGGCTGGGGGACAATGGGAAGACAATTATTGCAGCTGCTCAGGAGGGCCATAATTCTTCCTGCAGAAAGTAGCCGGCTCTTGCAGGGCGGAGGGGGAAGCTCGAGCGTATTAGTCATCCTCCGACTTTTGGAAGGACTTGGCCGTGCCGGTGGGGTTTCGACAGCTGCTGGTGTGCCGCCTCTTTCCAATAATTGTACATTCTGGCAGGGGTCAACTTACTTTTGACCCTCTACCTTTGTGCCCGTCAAAAAGCCTTTTAGGGCAAACTGTGGGGAAGTAGCAGGGGTGCATTACATCCAAAATTAACGTCAGTAAATACGGATCAGATGCCGGCTCATTCACGAGCAGGCTCCTGAATTCACACAGCCTTTTGCTCAGGCCTGCATGGGGGAAAAAAAGGAGGGGAAGGGGAGAGAAGCCCCCATGACTGAGAAGATATTGTTATTCAAACGAAGCGGGCAGCTGAATGAAGCCACCTTGGCCAGCAGTTTGCATCGGAGTTAGGCTTTCTCCATGCCCCCTTCCATCCAAAATCGCCTGGCGTCACGCAAGTGTTTGTTTATCTTTAGGGGAGAAATAAAGGTCTGCCTAACACAAAAGGCAAGAGAATATACCGTATGGAGGGAATTAAAGGAGTTAAGTCGCCGTGATGCTTTGCATGCTTGCAGTTTTGTAAATCAGGGACAACAAAGGTGACGATGAATGGGGATGAACAGTTGTAATGGAGAGTGCTTCTGCTATGTGGGCACCTATTCCATGATCCTGGTAACAAAAGTATTCAATTCTACCTCCGTACATGAAACCCTGTGAACCAGCCTGTGAGTCCCTTTGGAAATAATCTATTCAGACAATTTTACAGGAATTGGCATTGAAGGACAGATAAACTCATGTTCCTGCTGGATGCTTGGTGAAAGGAAGGTGAGAAAGCTCGGAGCATCCCATGCCGGTCATTTCTACATTGCATCTTTGCTCTCAGATTGTTCAGTCTTTGTAGCATCATCCCGGATTTCTGTGGAGCACCCCGTGTCTTGAGAGAGGTATCCCTCAAAGCTCTGTGATGGGCACTGCAGCTGGCACGTGGCTGGCTGAAGCTGATGTGCCTCAACTATGTTTCAGGAGTGTGGTCCTAACTGGAAGAGACCGTGCTGAGTCAAAAACCCCTTATTGAAACAGAGGAGGTGGAAAGAAATATCACACTGGGACATCAGGGATATTTTTAGGAGAAATATCCTGTGTAAATTACAATAATAATGTTATAAGCTTTTTAAGTCTGTTACAAATATGAGCATATGGTGCCACAGCATGGCACTGCTCCTTGGTTAAGGTCTCTGGGCATTTCTGGAACTGGCTGAAAACCAGAGAGATGTTTCATTTCTGTTCCCTTGTTTAAAGCATTTTATTTTGGAATGAGACAGTGAATTGGCTCGCTCAGTCTCCTGATTTCTCTTGCCTTTTTTTCTCAAATTGAAGAGCTTGACGTAAGCATTATTTAAAACATCACCAAAAGGATTATCAAACTTTTTATTTACCCCAAATACCTTTTTTCAGTAGACACAACATTTATGGAGACATCATCCTGCTGACTTTGCTCAAGCTACTCATGTGAGCTGTTAAAAGGGCCCGAGGCTCAACCTTATATTACTGCTGTGTAAGAAGCAGGTTTACATAGAAGCAAGTTTCCATAGTTCTTAAAAAAAATAATTTGATTACACGTATTGTCTTTTTGAAATTCCTAAAGAATGATCTCACTTCCATCACACTCTGTGGGTTTCTGTAATTGCTTTGTATAGGAGGGAAAACAGGCCCTTAAGAATGTTTCTTTTTAGTATTAAAATATGGAAAATAAAGAAACAAAGATATTTTCTGCAGCCTTATTGCTCAGGGGCAAAGGAGAATCCTAGTTGAAAGATCTAAAGAAGGGAGTTAATTTGTCTGAGAGGTCTAGTTGTACAGGCTTGAGTCTTTTCTTCCAGCTGGAAGAAACTCACTGTATATCAGTTGTTTCCGAAGGTCTGTTGACCAGATGCGGGCTGCTCATGGTCTCTGTGAAGTTAAATGTCAGTTCTTAGCAAAGAGGTGTCCCTGGTAAAGGGCACAAAGAGAAAAATCAACCTTCTCCTGGTGGGTGAGCTCCTGTCTTTCTGGCATGGCAGCAGAGAGACCAGAGAATGTCACCGTTACAGAAATAACACGATGAAATGTCTTTATCCTGTCAGGGATGGTCTTTCAACTACATGATCTCTGCAGAAGGAATTTCATGCCTTAACCTCTGTAAATATTAATCTGCAAGAATTGGTGTCTATTAGCCCAAATATTTTTTTTTTCCTTTACATCTCTTCTCCTCACTGCTGTGTCTCCTGTATTTCTGGGTACCTCCTGTAACAGTCCCTGGTGGAGCATGACAAAATGTCCTATCTTTGGTCTTCCAGTTTCTTGAGGTGTCTCTCAGAGTGTTGTTGATTGTGCTGTCTAAAACTCTTGATTTCCCTAAGATGAATGTTACCCCAGTTGATGTGAAGTAGCACTGGGTTGCTTGTTATTTGTAAGTCAGGCTATTGGAGCCATTTATCCCAGTTTCATCCCTTCCTAATATCCACAGGCAAAATTCCCCTTCACTGCCACGTTGATAAAAGAGTGAGTTGCTCCTCCTTCACGTTCACCTAAGGAGCCCTGAACCAGGAGAAAGTTACCGGGAGTATCGTCAAGAAGGCCTATATTTATGATTTGCAGCTCAAACACCCAGGTAGAACTGTAATAAGACAGAAAATTTATGAGCCTTATAAAGGTTTTATACAACTAAACCCTGGAGCCTTATAACTGCGTTTTGTGAAGAGTGACCTTAATTCAATGTTTACTAATGTCGTCCTTCGTCTGTGTTGCCTGTATCTCTTCCTATCCTGCACAGGAACAGTGATAACACACTTGGCAGCAAAACAGAACAGCCAGAAGGACTGTGTTACTGTAGTCTTGATTATTCACAATACCTGTATTTCTGCTATTTTGAACAGTTTTTAGGAGTATTAGTGGGAAATGGCAGCAAACACTATTGATTCAGAGCCATTGTGCTTTACGCCCCATCAGCATAAATAGTTATACAAGTCGCAGGGCTGTTTAGGATTCAGCCTCCCAGTCCTGCACTCATGTGCAGGATATGAATGACTTATAATCATGGAATGGTTTGGGTTGGAAGGGACCTCAACGTCCATCCAGTTCCACCCCTGCCACAGGCAGGGACACCTCCCACTGGATCAGGGGCTCCAAGCCCCATCCAAGCTGGCCGTGAACCCCTCCAGGGATGGGGCAGCCACGACTTCTCTGGGCAACCTGGGCCAGGGCCTCCCCACCCTCACAGCAAAAAATGTCTTCCTGATGTCTAATTTAAATCTCCCCTTATTCATCCTATCTCTGCCCTCCCTGATGAAGAGTCCCTCCCCAGCTTTCCTGCAGCCCCTTTCTGTACTGGCAGCTGCTCTAAGGTCTCCATGGAGTTTCTCTTCTCCAGGCTGAACAACCCCAGCTCTCTCAGCCTGCCCTCATGGCAGAGGTGTTCTAGCCCTTGGACCATCTTTGTTGCTCTGGTTTGAATTGTCGTGCTCTGTGGCTGGATGACACTTCAAATATGAGAAACTTTTATCCTTGCCCTGACTCAGAACATGACTGTACCGAGCTGAGTCTTAACAGTTCCTTTCTTCACTGTGTAAGTGGACTGAACCCCTTTATGAGGTGTGTACAATATATTGATCAAGTTTTATGTCCCCTTGGGATTTAATTAGAACAACTTTTCTCTGAACAATACAACCATCCCTAATTAGATGATCACACTGTAGCGCTTGCAAATTTAAGCAAAAATACCCCAACAAACCTGACAAAACATATTAATCGAAAAAAGGATAGTGTCAGGGCTTGGTTCTCACACTTTTCGTAGAAGTGGCGTAACACCTTTGCTTCCCGGTTTGCCCTGTTGTAAATGAGACGAGAAGGAAGGCCACCATAACCATAAAAGTACCCATAGAAGAGTAGTGTCTAAAGGGCCGTGAATTCTTTGACAAAGACTTTAAATTGGCACCATCATGTCCTTGTTTCTTCTCAGAGGTTCACCTTGTGACCACCTGAAGCCACGATGCTGTTGGGTTTGAGCTCCGTGTGATGGTTTGGGACAGATTGGTTTGACTGATCCATGGATGAGATCACAGCTACCGTTAGGAGAGAAGGTGTCACTGAAGAACAGGGCTGAGGCACCTGATTACTAATTAATCAGACATGAGAAAAACCTCATGGAATCAGTTTCTGTTTAATTATGGAAGCCTCATTTGGCATAGGAGCATATGCTGCTAACTCAATTGAGTGCTTTCAGCTGACATCAAATAGTAATTATCAGAAAGAATCAAGTTTTTTGATTATTCATACTAATTTATTGAACACTTAAAATTAATGAACCTCAGTTATTTTAAATGTGCTCAGTTGCACTGGGAGAAAAGGAGAGAGGTAGGGAAGGACAGTTCTCACAATTTAAAAGTACAGAGACTTGTTTAAAGATGAGTAAATTACAACATGGCATGAAATCCCATCGGTGGGTCAGTACACACGTAGGAGAGTTCCTGGAGTGTTCCGGAACTGAGGAAAGTTCCAACAATGGCTTCATTTATACAATTCTTCTACCACCAAGAAATCTTCCGATGACATTTTAGGGTCATGATAAGGGATTGGGCAATGACAGGAGATTTATCTGTTTGTCAATGTTTCTGTTTTAACCTGTGGTTTTTCCAGGCTGATGACTGGAAGGAAGTGCATTTATATGCCACTGGAGGTGAGAGGAGGTAGCCTTTTGGTTGAGTCTTAAGCAGTTTTTTCCTGCTCTTTCCTTCGTCTGATTTGCATCATCCTGGGCCTTCTCCTGCTGACATTAGACTGGCACAAAGGTTACAACTGTGATAATTGCTTCTGACCTCTTTTCACAGCAGAGAACACAGGGTCGCTGTCTTCACTCTATAAAGTCTGACTAATTAAAGCATCTCTTTCAGATACCAGATTTGGGGAAAAAAAAATCGAACCCAAACTACAAAACAAAAGCGGTAATTCACCGTTTGAGCTAGTCAATGCATTATGCATCCAATGGTGTAATATTGCTTGTCTTAGTGGAACTGCTGTGGATTTATAGGGGGGTAAATGAGATTCATGTTCCAGCCTAGAATTTCTGATTATTGAGTGTTGTCTTGTAGCAGTTTCTAATGAGTTGTCTTGAGACCCTTTGTATCTGCAAATTACAATGTGTTTGTTTAATCCATCGTTGAAGTACAAAAAAGACAAAAGTGTCTAGAAAACATGTATAGTTATTCTCAAAAAAAATTTTTTCTTAGAAAAGTAAAATGTTATTACAAATTCACATCGCTATTAATTTACTATGATTTTCTTGTTGTTGTTGTTAATGTGTAAGGCCTTGCTCTAACTCCCTACAATTCTCTGTGCTCAGTCACAGGAGCTGACTTAATTCAGGTCACACTGACAGAGAAGGAAAGAGCGGCTTTACCTACCCCAGGTATGTGACAGTCAGTGTCTGAAAGGCTTGGTCTGGCAGTGACACCATTTCTTTTTTTTTTTACTGCTTTTTTTTGCAATAGATTGCTACTTTTCACTTCAATATTTTGTACATCTATCAACCCAAAAGGGGTTCTTGGCATTCATTTAAGCGTTTCTTCGAGCCATATATACCATTGCTTATGATAAATGTGTGATTGCACAGTATAAAAGACTATAAACTTTTGTTAAGAAATACCAGAGCAGATCAGAAAGGTCACAGAGAATGTAAGATTCCAGTGTATTTTAGTGCTCCATAGCGATCTTAGTATAATAATTTGACATTAGTGCACAGTTACATATCGAGTGAGACAGAAGAATACACCAGAGACAATGGAGATCTCCCAACCTTTGTCTTTGTTGCATAGCTGCCTTGTTGTCTATTAAAAACATTAATAATTTATGTGGCAATAGAGTTCAGAGACCTTTTGCAGAGTGTTTTCCCCTGGACAAACAAGTAATGGAAAGACGGACCCGGTGCTAAGGAGCCCCATCTGGTTTAATTTTCTGCATTTCCCTGTGCTGGCAACGAAGCTCCTACGTTGCTCAGCTGGGTCTAGTCCCCCGCGCTGAGGTATGAGCTTGCCCCTGTGGTTTCAATACGTAACAAAGCCCTCCTCGAGCAACGAGATGCAGGCGTACACTTTGCAGTGGTAGGACAGAGGTAGGTGCTTGCGGAGGCCTCCAGAGGGAGGCCCTGCCTGCCTTACGCTGGGGCTCTCTGAGCTAGTGTGCAGGATTTCCCCTGGAAGCTCTTCCTCTCTTGATAGCAGGACAAACTTGGGCAATTAATTTATGAAGACTGGCTCATTAGCTGTCTACAATGCAGGTAGGCGAGTTAAAGCACCTACGTTTTGCGAACCTGACTCTTCCCATGGTTTTCCCAGCGCCAAGGCTCAGAAGTTGCCTTTTGGACTGAGCTGATATCTGGGGAATGAGCAGGAGTTGCCACGCGTCTCAGCCAAGGTGGTTTTTCAAAGCATGTCTTTATTACCTCCTGCATTGAAGAATTCTGGTTTTTTGGAGGGTTAGCAAGCTTGTGATAGCTGAGCACTCATTTTAAAAAATGTTTGCTACTTGGTGAAAATACGGAAATTTCCTTGCCCTGGGAATTCAGTCGGCTTTCCAGACTCCTGGAAGGGGAAAGATGCATGAGATGAGTTGATGCTTTCTGGTAAGGTTAGCTACAATTGTGATCATCTGGTTTTGCCACTAAGCACAGACGTCTGGCTTTGATTTTCATTTGTTCATCTTAGTTTTTGGTTCAATGTGCTCAGGGCTCTGGACGGCATAAATAAAAATAATGAAGCAGTTGCCTGGGAAGCACATTCACAAGTACAACAAACCTTTGCTTTGCTTTGCTTTGCTTTTAATGGGTCCAAGTGAATCTGAGTGTGTTTTTTCAGTATGTTCCAGCCCTTAAAACATGGTCCTGGGAGAGATATTTTTTTTCCCATTGGGCAGCTTCCTTTAAGAATGGAAGATGGCAAAGAGCAGTGAGTTTTGCTTCATTGGTGACAAGAGCAGGATGTTAATACCAAAGAATTGGTAATCTCCTAACTACTGAAAATGACAGTTCTGTCTTTGTATGCCCTGTTTTGTTTTGTAGCTCCTTCTGATGCTGTGTTGAAATGGTCACACTCGGAGACATGGAACGATGTGGGGAAAGGCTGGGGTGGATCCAATGGCAACATCCCAGGCCCTGGGGAAGATGTCATCATCTTACCTAGTAAGGAAGGGACTAAAGGGGTCTAATTTCTGTAGGGGAGCTGGGGTCTGTCTGCGTTAGGATGTGTATTTGTGTTGCACCGTGGGCTCCTTGGCGCTGATGTCCGTTGCAGTGTCTGCAGGACAGCACATTTGTTCTCTGTCACATTGAAATCTCAGCTAAAGCACAGAAGTGTGATTTTTGGAAGAGACCAATCATTCTTTTCCACTTATGCATACACACAAACATACTCACTTACTCATACTGGAAGTCAGACTTAAGTACAGGCGGGGAGTTTGTTTCAGGAGCAGAGAGTCACAGCTCACAACGAACTCAGCTCTTGACCCACATCTCTGTGTTTTGTGCAGGGAGTGTATTTTACATTTCCACAATTGTACTACCTCTATTTTGCTGTTGCAATTCCCATCATCAGTGAGGGTGTCTCAAGCCATTTGCCATGGATGCCTCCTGTATATCAGCCTCAGACTTGAGTTACATTTAAATGCCAGTTTACAACTTTATTGCATGAACTACCTTACGAATCCTAGAAATATATGATATGAGGTGGCTTGCAATGCAATTACAGCAAAAAAACTTGTGATTACCATTTTACATAATAGCAGATGGTCATGGGAGATAAATCACAATCTACATAGAAGCAGAAAGTAATAAATATCTAACTAAGAAGGTTTGGCTAAGGATTTGGGGTTCTGTTGTTTAGACTAGATTACGAGAGTGGAAGCTGGATGCTGATGGTTCTTTGGTGCACTGCAGACGCACCTATGAATAAAATTACTCTGCACTTCCTGCAAAGGTGAGCGTAATCCTCTTGATAAAATAACTTGTGTTAGCTGGCACGTGAGATAGTGACCGTGGCCTTTTGTCACACACCACCAGGCCCCCCATGACTAAGCTGCACCTGAACATTGTATATTGAACTGATCTAGTTCTAGGACTAGAAACAATAATCCTGCATCAGCACGTTGGTATACCAGAACTAATTAGCTCTCCTGAGAGGCAAAGCTCATTAGCTCAGGCTCGGCGCTGTGCAACATGACCGCACAGCCTTTGGGGTCAGAACACGTGTCACAAATGTGGAGCAGGGCTGGTTTGGTCAGCTTAACAGGGAGCATCTCTGCTGTGCTGTGGGGAGGGATATAGAGATTTGCTCTAGCAGACTGGTGGTTACTGGTTGGAGGACAACAAGGTAACACGGGACTTCATGGCATGATCTGTGTTTTACTGTGGACGTGACTGTTCTCTGTTTATGAGGGACTGAGGAGCCAGCACAATAAAGGCTGCGCAAAACCAGAACATGGGTTGGTGCCCGAGCTGCAGGATGGGATCCTGGGAGTCACCAGTTCTGAATTACTCTGTTCAACTGGTTGGAGCCGGGTGCTTCACAGCGTGCAGCAAAGCCCTTTCTGCTCTTCAGAGGAGTTTCACTGAATAGCAAAACCACAACAAAATGCTTATTGGAGGAAAAGGAAAGTGGCAAATAGTCAGTGAAAAGGCTCAGTCCACTAGGACTGGTGGAAAGCCATGCTCTGTGACTGTCCTCTTCCTCAGTGATAAAAATCTTGCAGCTCCCATCACTAGAGTAGGTATGTCTGTTTAGTTGGTGTGCAGAACCTATTCTCCTCTCTACTGCCTTTCTGGAATTCTTCAATTTTCGCTCAAGAACATGAACACAAACTGTCACCCAATGTGTTGCAAGAGAGAACTGCTCTGTTGCATGTTTGCTTTTTCTGATCATCCCCCCTCTACTTTCTTTTCACTCTCCTCCTCATTCTTGCTGATTTGGAGGTGTTCAAACATGAGCAATGTGAGCCAACAGAGTGCAGGGTTTTCAATTGGAATCGCTCATCACTGGTCTAGTAATGTCACTGTATTTGTTGCTGAAATGAGAGCACCTAAAATATAGTGAGGCAAGATGACTTTTCTCTCCATTTGTCACGCTTTGCTTTGCTGCCACAAGCAGACGTAGGAGTTCCCAGCTATAAGAAACTCAAATGCTTGCATGGATCCAAAATCTAAAGTCAACAATTTTAAAATTTATATTTAATTGTAGCATTTTATGGATGTTTCCCTTCCCAGTTCTACCGGCTTGTGCTTACCCTGCTAAACTCGGAATGACTCCAGATGGCTACAGAAAAGGGAGAGCTTGTTCTCATAAGAACAAACATTCTGCAAACCATTCAAACCTTGTGCTGCTCTACACAGAAAACCAAGTTTTTATGAGTCACTCCTGACTAGATGTAGCTGTGTCTCACTCTTCGCTGTCTTTAAGTTTCTAGAGTTCCCTCCTAGGAGACATCCATAATGAATTTCAGGTTGAAATCCAAGCTGTGAGCCTCCTTCTTGTAAGCTATGCAGAACTGGGTATGTATGACCTGTCAGCCCCCAAAGAACAGGTTTAGAATTTTATATAAACAAAGAATAGATATTTAGTGCTTATATCTGGTATGAAGAAGTGCAGGGAAAGACTTTCATCCAGGTCTGACACTGTTGAAGTCTCTGAAGGAGCACCAATTCCTAGAGCTCACTGATGAGCTGGGGCACTTCTTAGATGTAGATAACGAAGGCTTCAATTTGCTTATTTAACAAAATAGGCAAAATTGCATCACTAGGGCTGCCTTATGGGCTGGACTGAGGAAAGCTTGAAAAGCTGGAAAACACCTCTATTAGCAAAGCATTCACATTAAAACCCATTTTTTTGTGTCAGTGTTTCGTATCTGCTTGATATCTAAAGAGTTGTGGGTTTTTTGGAGGGCTTTGAAATTGGGATTATATACTAAGTTATATATCCACTTTTTCCTCTGTTTTGAAAGCATCGGTGGGACTTTAGGAGTTCATAGACTTCTTTGTCCAAGGATGAAGCTGGGTAAGTTTAGTCATGCTGTTCTGGCAGCTAGTGGTGTCATTGACTTCTCAAGCCCTGGGATTGTCAGGGCTTTAGTTTCTGGTTTGCAGTGTGACATACGCCTGACGCAGCGCACCCTGAGTGGAAGGAGAATGTGTTATAATTCCAGGCGATGGAATGCTGTTTTGAAGGGTATTGATATGATATCATGTAGCCTCTGGCGATTTCTCTCTCTCTTTTTTTTTTTTCCTTTTTCTTTTCCAGTGGTGGAATTCACTTTGCTATTAATTTTCTGATTCTGATTTTCTTTGAACTTTTTCTGTTTGAAGAGATGAATGCTGGAGTACTGTATCTTGTATAATAGCTCTTCTGTTGTGCTTGATTTCCATTCAATGGCATGCTATGGTGTTTTATATAGTGATGCGGTTGATCAAAGGCGTTTCGTGTCATTGCTGGAGTCATTAGCAACTTCTCAGTATTGTACATCTGAACACTAAGACTGTGGCGTACCTGTAAGCTTTTGGCTGAAGAAAGTATGTGTATAAAGAAATGTAGCTCAAACTATGGTTTGCTGAAAGCAGTTGCTTGCTGTTATGTGAATTGCTTCATGGGGGAAAACATCTCTGGTCTCAGTGACCTAAGGTTTTTGATTTTAGCCCCTTTAGGCATTATCTCCCTCTACTGCATAAATGAGCATATTCTGTAAGGACCGTGTAAGGAAGTCTCTCTTGAATCTGTTTGCTTTTCTCCTCAAGTGTGAAAGGGCTTTTTACCTCAAAAGAGTATTCTGTTGTTTCTACAGAGCAGTATTTCACCCTCTGAGGACTTCCTACCCCAAATGTCACACCCCATGGTGCTGTTCTTTTGGCTGAAGAAACCACAGGTTTGCAGAGATCTCTCTGACTGGGGGAAATTCTCCTGCCTGTGTTTTGAGGCTCACAGACACGGTGCTACACTTACAGAGCAGTCAGCATTTCCTTTAGAAACCTTTTTTTAGAGAGAAGTGCAACTCTGCAAAAATATCTGTTCTAGACTGAAACTTGACATATAAACGGTGCCTAGGAGCGCTCTTTCTTCTCCTTGTAAAAATGTTTCAGTGTGTGTTTGATGAATATACTTATGGCCTTTGTCAACTGCAGCTTTTTGCCACATGCTTGAGCTGTGATTTCACAAACCAGATTCCTCTTCTGTCTGAGATATTGTTTTAACAACATCTTCATCCTTATTCTCTTTTCTCTGTTTCATATCCTCACATACTCTGCCTTCACTTCTCAGCTCTGGAGGGCATAGGACTATACCTGTCCTGTAAAGAGATTATAGACAGAAGTTTCTTCATGCCTTAAAGAACATGTCAAATACTATCAGTATGAGATTTACAAGGGGGGAAAGATTGCATTTGATCTGCAGGAATTTAATACATCTGAATATTGTGAAAATTTTGCATGCTTGAAAGATGCTTCAGCCCAAGGATGAAGGGAGTTTCTTTTGGGATGAAGTGTTCAGACTAATCATGGGTTGCTGCAGTACTTGGCGTGGTCCTTGAGAGCAGAGGGCCTGGGCTTACTGATGTGCAGAGAGAAAGTAAAAAAATGGGAAAGGAAGAAGTGGGATGACTGAGTTACAGGGATAGTGTAGGAACGTGTATGCAGAAGAGACAAATCTGCAGGCAGGCCCAGGACCTCTGACCGTGCAGAAATGTACTCTACCATAAAGCTGTGAAACTTAAGGGCTGCAAAATTAGAGTCAAAAACTAGAAAATGCTATTGTTCAAGACAGCCTACTCATATTTTTTTCAGTATGCTTCTGAGTGTACTTTGTGCAGACTTTGATCATGTTTCCTGCAAATAGGGCTTGGAAAAATTCTTAAATCTTTGTGCTAGATGGCTGTGCCACCTACTGCATGGTCATCCGTGTCTTCAGCCAAAGCAATTGCTGATGTCTAGAGGCAGAATCAACACTGTGAACTAGCTGGTCGACTTCCCGAGACTTCCCATGATTCTTCCTATACTCCACGCTAAAACTGTTTCAAGTGGCCCATTCTCATCACTATGTAAAAATCCATTGGAAAATATACATTCCTTAATGTCTCCTGTTTTATACATCTGTGCCTTGCGATAAGCACATATGAGATCAATGAAGGTCACAACAAATATCTGCGTGGGATTTGGCAGTTGCCATTATGTTGAAGACTCATTTTCTCCAAGCTGTTTTATGAAAGTCTCAATTAAATCATCCCATTAAGCCCTTTGTTAAGAAGATGTCTTACTCTTCCTGGGGCATCCGCTGACTCAGAGATGCACCATACCAGAAAACTCATACTCTTGTCAATAAGGAAAGGAACTGGGAACTGCTATTTAAGGACCTGAGCTGGTTTCCAGTGTAATCAACTGGAAATTTCCCAGTGACAGCAAAGAGCATTAGATGGGCCCTGAGGGTGTAATTCACCTCTGTGAGGTGGGCTGCTGCTAAACGATGCACCAATTATGACCATCCTCATGTTCCTACTTGGAGAGCTTAAGTGGTATTTAAAAGGTTCACAGCTTGTAGACTTGCAGCTTTAGGAGGAAACGGTGATGCTGTTATTGTGCTCAATCAATAACATTCCCCACTCTGTTCTGTAATATAAAAATATGTTCTTTGTTTTGTCCTTGAGGATCTGAAGGAATGGTGCTTCCTCTGGTCATTGTTGACTAAATTATTAAAAGGGAATGAGTACTCTTGTGAATGAAGAATCAGTGAATCATAGAACCATAGAACCATTCAGGTTGGAAAAGACCTTTAAGATCACTGCATCCAACCATTAACATAACACTGCCAAGTCCACCACTTAATCCATGTCCCTGAGCACCACATCTTCACATCTTTTAAAATACCTCCATGGATGGTGAATCAACCACTTCCCCAGGCAGCCAGGTGAAGCTGGGGAAGTGTCTAGAACACAAGTCTTAGAAGAAGTAGTTGAGGAAATTGGGGATGATAGCCTGGAGAAAAGGAGGCTAAGGGAAGACCTGATTTCTCTCTACAACTCCCTGAAAGGAGGTTGTAGCAAGATGGGTGCTGGTCTGTTCTTCCAAGTAACAAGTGATAAGATGAGAGGAAACAGCCTCAAGTTGTGCCAGGGGTGGTTTAGATCAGATATTAGGAAAAATTTCTTCTCCAAAAGAGTGATGAAGCATTGGAAGAAGCTGCCCAGGGAAGTGGTGGAGTCACCATCCCTGGAGGTGTTCACAAAACATGTAGATGTGGCACTTCATGACATGGCTTAGCAGGCACAGTGGGGTTGGGCTGACAGTTGGGCTGGAAGAACTTAGTGGTCTTTTCCAACCTTAGTGATTTAATGATTCTCTGATTTTATGAACTGATCTCAACACTGAGCCCTGGTGAACAGCACTTGTGAAGTCTGGCTTCTTGTCGATTGTGTTGATATAAGTAAAACTTTCTTCTTGGTTAGAAATGAAAGGTTATCTTTTATACACAGAACTTGAGAGAGCAAAGCCAAACTGGAAAGAGAGGAAAAGCACAGACAGGGTGTTGTTGGAGGTAGGTTGTGGTGTGTGGCTTTGGTTTGTTGCCCCGATCGCTGCTGTTAACAAGAAAAGGACTTGCAGGCTTCTTGTGCCATGCAGTGTTTATTTGGTACCATTGGAGATCTTCACTTCCATCAGTCTTGTCTTCAGTGCCATGAGGGGAAAACACTGTCTGAACACAGCTGAATGTAGTCCTGTTTCATTCCATTGGGTGACCAAGATTTGCTTTCATAAATGGGGCCAGAGTCACCTTGCAAGACTAACATGTCTCTAACTTGCTGCCCTCTACGTGCATTCTTAAAGGTTCAGGCAACATTAGATGAGATTTAAGCATGCAACGATATCATTGTAGATAAGATGTTACTATTTATTTATCAGATAACAGCTACAACACAGAGCCTCAGCTGTAGATGAGACTTTGGTTTTGGATGCAGCACAAACACACGAGTCCTGCTCCAGTAGTTGTAACCAAAACCAACCTAAATGAAGCAAAAGTCAAGCAAAACTAACATTCTTCACATGTTTTGGCAAGTAGTGTTGGTAGGCTGCCGTCGTTATAAATAACCTTCTGCTTTGTTCCTCAGACCGGACCATCCTGGTGGATACACCTCTGCCCTCTCTGAGAGGTCTCTACATCCTGGGGACCCTCGAGTTTCCCAGCAGCTCAAGCAACGTCCTGAGTGCAGCCTGTATCTTGGTGGTGGGAGGCACGCTAAAAGTGGGTAAGTGGGCAATCTGTCTTCTGGATGCCTGGGGTTTATTTCTGCTGTTGATAGGTGGAGAAAGCAGGAAGAAAGGCTGTATGATGTTACTAGAAACATACTGGCCACCCTAATGCCCTATAGCTATCTGGATATCTGCTGTATAAACATCCAGAATCAATGTTAAACACAGTGATTATTTACTGGAGCTCACTACCTGTTCATTTAATAGAAAAATAAAAAAATACACAGAAAGGATCATCAGGCCCTGGCAGGGGCTGCCCAGGGAGGTCGTTGAGTCACCATCCCCAGAAATGTTTAAAAGACACATTTTCTATGAAGTCTGAGAGAGTTGGTGCTGTTCAGCCTAGGGAAGGGAAGGCTCTGGAAGACCTTGTTGCAACTTTTCAGTACTAAAAGAGGGCTGGTAAGAAACATGGGGAGAGACTTTTTAGCAGGGCCTGTTGTGACAGGACAAGGGGTTATGATTTTCAACTTAAAGATGTGGATTTGGACTGGATGTAAGAATTTTTTTATAGTGAGGATGGTGAAGGACTGGCACAGGTTGACCAAGAGACAGGTGGTCGATGCCTCAGGCCTGCAAACATTCAAAGTCAGGTTAGCCTGGGCTCTGAGCAACCCTCTCCAGATGAAGATGTCCCTGTTCGTTGCAGGCTGCTGGGTTAGATGACCTTGAAGTGTCCCTTCCAACCCGAACTATTCTATCATTCTATGATTGTGTTTGATACGTGTAACAATCTTCCCTTTTTCATAGGAGGTTGCTTTATGAGACAGTAATTTCTTAGGGCAGGGTTGACCTCAGTGTTTAGGCAGTGTCTGTGAGCATTAGTAAAATGCTTTCTAGGTGACACAGAAGTATTTAAAGCCAACATAAACAGTCATGGTGAAACCCCAGAATGACTGGAAACCCCGCTGTGGCATGGAGCTGGTACAGCTGGATTCAGCACAGTTGTTCTTCTCATCCCTATGTAGAGAGGAGCATAAATGCTTCAAGGAGATGCCACCTTGCCCCTACCTCTGGTGGTCCCAGTGTCCCCAGTGTCACTGGGGTTGTTCCATGTTATTTGCAACAGAGAGGATCAGTGTTTTTCCACACAGAAGTAATTACTCGCAGAATTCTCTTTAAATATCAGACTTCCTAAAGGCCCACATTGTATTTACTTTCAGGAATCCTTGGGATGCTGGGATCACATTGTTGATCGCTGCTTGACCTTTCTCAAGATTGGTTTCATGAACTTTAAAAAGAGCATTTGTTTGTGTAATCGCCTCCTGAAGAATTTCCCTCCAATATTTGTTTGTTGTTAATCTCAAGGGACTGTTTAGGTAATGCAGCACCGGCCAAAAGAGTTAATTTGCTGCCTTGTGTTTTTCTTTTGAAAAAGGGATTTGAAAGCCTAATCTGGCAGGTTAATTTATATACATACTTAAAAGAGTGTCAGTCATTTCTTACTTACAGTTTTTTTGTTCTTTAAATATGGTTTCATGTTGGTTTTAAGAAAAAACATGAGTTCATTGCTAAAACCACGTATTAAAATACATTGAGGCACTTATTCGGTACACAAACTCCCCTCCAGCACATCTGTGAGTAGTAATGATATTAAAAACCAAACAGGTATTTGCAGCTGTTGCATCACAGTCGAGGCTCTTCTGGAGAGGTGTCCTTGCTCTAGTTCCAGCTGCGAGATAGATGCTGGGTGGGTAGAGACTCTGCAAGTTCCCCACATCTTATAGTGGCTTCTGTTCTTGCTCCTAAAACTGGAGTGGTGCTTTTTTCCCCCCCTTCCTCTTTCTCTCCCCATGTGTTCAAGGCCTAAAGGTAACTTCTCAGAGCCCATCTGTCCAATCCTGACTGTTCCCTGCCTGAAGGAAGGTTTTGAAGCCCATCTGTCCAATTCCACCACACCCTAAAGAAATCCTGACACGAAATAGATAATGAGACACTTTAGTAAACAGATTTAATAGATGTGGACATCATCATTCGGCATTCCCTGAGCAGGATCTGAGTTTGACATCACATGAGCCAAATCCCCAGGTCCTCCCTGTTGTGTAACTTCTCTGTGTCCTGTTTTCGGCAGAGCAATCTCTGGTCACACGCCGTTGTTTCTAATTCTGTGGCCTGGGCCAGAGATTTGCTGGTAGTATTTTGTTCACTTAAAATGCTAAAGAACAATGATAACTTCTACAAACAAATCTTGGGGTTTGATGCCCTTCAGAGCACCTGATGTATTATCTGCAGGGAAGCAACAAAGTCAGATGGTTAAAACAAGACCAACCATACACAGGAGCTGAGTGATGATGAGAAATACATCACAAGGGGAAAAAACAGTTTAAAATTGGAGATTATGAAACATCAATCAGAACTTAATGAATTCTATTAAAACAATAATTTGCAAGGAAACTGAAATGAGAAAATATAGTGAGAATTGGGAGATAAGAATTTTTGAGACATCTTTGCTCCTGAAGGGTTTGTTATCACTTCCCTATTCAATGCATGGTCACAATCCCATGTGAGTTATGATCAGCAGTGACCAGGAGATGAAAGAAGATTAAAACCCTGTAAATGGCTTCAAGAACTCTGTCAGAGCCCTCGGTGACAGTATATCACGTTTTTTGAAATAGGTGGGTAGCTAGTGTTCAAGAAGTTTGGGATTCAGGAAACACAGAGCTGATACCGGAGAGGCTCACAGCAAGATACTTGGTAAAGTATATTTGCCAGTGGAAGGTAGGGGATCTTAACTCGGAGAGTTCCTTGCTCTTATGTACAACAGCTGTTGCAGAGTGTTAGGTTGTCAAGAAAAGAAAGGCTAGAAGGGAGGAAACACCCACCGTCCTAGGAAAGAATTGAATGGGTTTGCTATGGAGAAATAAAAAATAAAAAACACACCAAAAAGCTGTCAGGAAGAACATCTGGAATAAAACTGAAATATGAAAACAATGGAAAATGCTTTGGAAACTCAATGGCAAACTAGATCCAGGCTGTAGTCCAGAACAAGTGAAAATCTGGGTTGAAAAAACACACCTCTCTCTCTGTTCTCATTTAGATTTTTTTCCTATTTTTGCATAATAGGGTTTTATCCTCTCTAGAGACTGGGCCCGATGAAGGGTTACGAACCAGCTGCCACCGTTGCGCTGACAGGTCGATGTTGCAGGCAGCTGGACCTCACACTTCCTCAGGAACTGGTGTAATCAGCAGTGACTTTGTGAGCGGCATAGGTTGTTCCTTACACATAGGGTTATCGTATGTGGGGTCGCTTTACACTGCGAAGTGTAGGCATTGTGGTGCGTGGGTGCTGCCTGGCACCAGCAGATTGAGCTGTGTCTGCACTGAAGAAATGCCCGAGGTACCCAGAACAGACAAAGTACTGCAAGGGGCACTGCAGATACGGTTGTATCTGGACAGACGAGCAAATCTTTCAAATTCCAGCTCATCAGATTGCTAAGACTTCCAGTTGTAGTAGGAGTATTAAGTGGGATCTATTTCTGTGTGTAGGCTGAGTAATTTGATAGCTCGATGTGATCTTATGTAGGATTTGTTCACCACAGTATAGTGGGGTAAGTAACCTGAGGTTTTCACACTCGGAGTTCAAAGACAGGCACTTAAAGCCCAGATCTTTCACATACATTTTCTGGAGATTATGATTCCATTGTTTATGGCAACTATATTAATTATTACAAGAGCTGTGATTTCATATGCCAGTTACTTCACAAAGTGATGAAACTTACCCTTTGAATTTCCCTATGAGTACGCTGAGGTAGCTGCTGTTTCCATATCTTCTACATAGTACAAAATTCATATCTTAGATCTTCCTCGAATTTTCTCTTTTCCTTTGTTCTCCCTCCATTCACAGAGAAAGCATTACCTTTTCAAGACCTGTCATCAAATATTTTGCACATTCTTCACTTTCTTTCCTTGTTCTTCGCTTCCAAATCATTGCTGACTTTGCTGGCCCATCCCTTAATATTTTTTTCCCATTTGTGTCAGTTTATCTGCTTAGTTCATTATCTTCAGACTAGTTTGCACTACTGCCCAGGGCAGTAGTGGAGTCTCTGTCCCTGGAGGGGTTCAAAAATCATGTAGACTTGGCACTTCAGGACATGGTTTAGTAGGCACGGTGGTGTTGGGCTGATGGTTGGTCTAGATGATCTCAGAGACCTTTTCCAACCTTAAAGATTCTGTGATTCTCTGATGCTTTGGTTCATTGATAACACGTTGTATACCACAGGGCTGCAAGACAAGACCTGTTTGCACCAATGCCCCCGTTCTAGTCAGTTAATTACTGTATGCCATGTTTGGTTTTACCAGTGTAGTTTGTTAATCAGAAATTGTTGTGCTCCTAAGTCAAGTGCCTTGGAGAAGCCAATTATATTATATCAAAGCTATTATCTTTATCAACTAAACCTGTAATCTCATTAGAAGATGATAACAAGGACCTTTTTTTATAAACCCAGGTTGATTGGAATTAATTATATCATCCACTTTTAATGATTTATTAATTGTGTTCAGAGTTGGACATTACATTTTTATTTATTTTCCCCCTAGAATCAGTGTCAAGCTGACAGGCCTGTAATTACCTGGGGCTCTTACTTTTATCTTTGTTTGAAATACTGGTGCAATATTAGCTTTCTTCAAGTGCTCTGAGACATCACGAGTGATCCCAGACTCAGCAAAAAGTCCATGTTAACAGTGCGCTGAGTTTCTGGGCCCACCCTTCCGTAGCATTTGCATTCCAGTTATTGAGATCCATTGATATAACAACATGGAACTGAAATCCATCTATTTAACAGCATGGGACTGTTAATGGAAGTAAGCAAGTATTAAGCCTATTTTTGTTCTAAATATACTTAAACTAGTCTAATTTTTCTACTCAGAGTCGTCTCCTGGGTTCTCTTCTGTCGTGTCACGTACAGTTTCCAGCCACTACAGCACTTCTGTAAATGTTATCTTCCCCCTTTTGGATTTCTTTACTGAGGATTTAATATGGTGATGTGCTATTACAGATGGCTTTATTATAACTTCTATGTTTCCCACTCTGATTATATTTTTGGTTTGTATGTTTTTTCTTTCACAAAAGTAACATCCCATATCACCACGCAGGATTAAAAATCACAGATTTTAGCTAAATATAGATGTAATCCATTTTAAGAAGTAATAACTTCCAGTTCAGGCTTTTGGAATTCACATTTCCGAGCATTTATCTATGATTCCTAAGCCTGGAAGCCTATTTAAAACTAGTTTTAAGATTGAGCTGGGAATTGTGTATATCACGTAGCTATTTTTAACTGACATAACTAGAACAAATAGTAAACACTTTGCAACCAGCAGTGAAATAATACCACCAAGAATAACACCAACAGTAATTCATGATGATAATTAATAATAGTCTCTCACTTAAAGGGAATGTCATCGTGATCAGGAAAAGGTAATCACGAATAGCATTGTAACATCAGTTCTCCAAACATTTGTGTTGAGTCTTTGCTCTGCAGTGTAGTTAATATCTTCATCCCAGGGGGTGAGGTTGACCTGAGGACTAGGAAAGGTGTGTTTAGGCTGAGTATTTTCAAGCGCAACTTGCTGTGAGGATGAAGCAGGAAAACAATCCCTCTGCATATGAAAATAGACACAAATGCCTACATAACTCTGCTGCTGCTCTCGATGGATATTTGCTTAACCTAGTGCATCAGTGGTGAAAGCACTTACCACTACCTTTGCTTTCGGAAAGCGGTGTTTGGTTACAGTCTGATTCCTGGTTCTCCGCTGTTCAAGCCAAACTATCACAGTGTAAACAAGAAAATCAAAGATGAGGCGGATGGACAATGGACACTGTAAAACTGAATTCCCTCCGTGTCCCCAGAGAAGAAAGGAGGTCACTGGTGTGAGATAGGTCAGATGGGGAGCACGCTAGTCTTGTACTGTTGGTGTTTCGCCCGTGTGAATGCCGTACAGAGAAGTTAAATATCCACGGATGTTATGCAGACACTGGTGGGGAACAATGAATTCATTTATTGATTTCACTTAATCACAAAATGCTCTTAAAGAGGAATGTTTCTTTAGGATACAAAATAAAATCTCTTTTCCAAACTAATAATTTTTAAATATTAAAAGAACATGACAGGCCAGCTAATTTTGTACAGATATGTGTATATGTTTTAGTTATACATCTGCTGCAGTTTTCTGTTGCATAATTGATTTAATCTCTAATTTTAAAGGAACACTGAACTCTTTTACTGGACTCCACATACATTTCTCCAGGGCAAAAACTGTCCTACTTTTTCTCCTTAGTATCTGTTTAGTGCTGGGCCGTTTTCTTCTGAAATTGTAAATACCCTCGGTGAAATAAATGAAGTCGCAGTTGGAATACAGTTTACTGTACAGACTTAACCACCTCAAGAGAAGAGCAACATCACACACACCAAAACTTCTTGGGCATTTTCTTTGCCTCTTCTCTTGTCCCTCAGTTTAACCATTGGTCTCAAAGATCACTTTTCCCATCCTGGCTGCAGAACTGATTACCTGGGAACTGCTGGAATTGTCATGGAGCAGGAAGGCAAAAATGGACTGAAGAGGACAATGTCAGTTTGGTCACTTAAGGCCCCTAAATTTGGAGTCCTGTGCCCTGACACCTTCCTGCTCACCTCAGCTCAGCTCTACAAAAGCTACTGATACCTTTGTGGTGCATTATCGCTGTCTTGTCTTTATTGCAGGTTCTTTTCAACATCCTCTAGAAAGGGATCTAAAGCTGCTGATCCTTCTTCGGGCATCTGAGGGAATTTACTGCGATCGTCTGGAGGAAATAAATGTCCACCCAGGGAGTATTGGTATGAAATATGAGTTCACCTTTTCGTAGGAAACCAATTTGAGGCAATGCCCAGATCTGCTGCTTTTGAGCCTGTTACTGTGTCATAGAGGAAAGCAGGTAACAAAGGTACATAGGCTATTTGAGTTAAAACTCTTAACTTTGACCAGGCCAGTTCCTAGGTTTCCTGTGGGTTTTGTTTAGGCAAAACTTGGCAGAAGAGATCTACCAAGGGTCAAATCCTGAGGTCGTTATATGAGAAACTGGAGAGGACTTAAAGGGACTTACAGACACGGATAAGGCTTTGTCTTGGTTCTAGATTTGAGATTTTTAAAAGGTAGTTGTCAAGGCTGAGAGAATTCAAACCAAGATGACCTTGTTGAATGGGGAGAAATGCACATTGCCAGAGGAAATCTTCAGTCCCTCTTGGGATGAAACAACTTGCCCTCAAGTTTCCAGGCTAGTATGATGAGCTTAAACTTATATTGCTATTTTTAAAAACCTGATTTAAGTGAGATGAGTTACATCCAAGAGCTACTGCATGGATCCAAACACACATTTAAATATTTTCAGACATTCGGACTGATAGAAAGATTGACAAAAGAAGATTTATGTTAACTTTTACATCTTCTCATAAAATTATAGTTAAAGAAATAACAATTGTTCGGTTTTCCATGTTTTAGAACATGTTTTAAATAGTCATTGAGTATTGAAAGACTTTGTTCATTGCTAAACTTTTGCAAGGCAGTAGAAATTCAAACTGCTATCAAGAGAAATTGCCTGGATCAAGATTTGTAGAATATTAAAGACATTCAGAGAAAAAACAAATAAACAAACAAACATAAAACCCCAATTTGTTTCTGATAGTGACATTGAGTAACTATTGCACACATTGATCAAGCAATTAAAAACTTAGCAAACAGCCAAGTGGAACGTTTGGAAGGCAAGACAGAAACCTAATTGACAGAAGAAATGGATTCTGAGGAGGGGGATTAAGTCTAAATTACTTAGGAGTTGAAGTATAACAATAGCTAGCAATTTAACTTCCTAGGATTTTAGGGGCTAGATAAGAAAACAGATTAGTTGCTGCAGTTTAGCACAATGTTGTGGATCAAGTAAGACTTCACAATCAAGGTTCTCTTACCATTGTTTGCCACAGTCTTCTTTTGGGCTACAGTGGCACAATATGTCATGGAAAAGGTTGTCCGTGGGGGACATTCGCTTGAGTAGTAAAAGGAGTTCAATAAATACTTGAAGCACAAGTCCTGTGAATCAGTGTCTCACTATTAGGGATGCACGGCAAATGCTGAGCTGACTCAAACTGAGAGATTTCAGATCAGGTCAGCACATTGAAAAAAATATTTCCATGCAGGAAATCAGAACTTTTTCTTTTATTTCAAATGTAGTCTTGAAACATGTCATCTAGATTGAAAGTTTCTGTATTTTAGATTTCCACCCTGGTTTTGGATAGCAGATTTTTCACAAATCAGAAATATAAGTAATACCTGAGTAACAAGACCCAAGGGAACAGCAGGAAGATGCCAGGGGAGGATTAGGTTGGACATTAGGAAAAGGTTCTTCCCCCAGAGGATGATGGAGCCCTAGAACAGCTCCCAGGGAAGCAGTCGTGGTGCTGTGCCTGACAGTGTTCCAGAAGCATTTGGCCAACAGCCTCAGAAACACAGCGTGAATGTTGGGGTGTCCTGTGCAGGGACAGGAGTTGGACTCGATGGTCCTTGTGGATCCCTTCCAACTCAGGGCATTCTGCAATTCTATGTTTCCAATTTTTTGTATCTTTAATTCCTGGAGTTTGTATTTAATTTGATTACTTAAGTAGAATCTTTTTTAAGGTAGATACCTTTGTCTGCAATTTCAATTTTAATTAAGGAGACTTCTCTGGTACAATCTCCTTTCTTGCTTTTACATGTGACTGTTGTTTTACTTTATAAATGATTTATTTCTAGTTAACTTTGTATTTCAAGTGGAGGCTCTGTGCTGTTCTTATACTTTTGATGAAGCATAGAAGCATGCATTAATAAATATCAAGATTTCCATGTATTTAGATATTGGCTCAGTTCTTCTCAGGTCTCCCTTTCCTCTGCCCTTTGAACTCTCCCCTCTTTTTTTTTTTTTTTCCAGGGGTTTATGGAAATGTGCAAATTTATAGTGCTTATCCTAAGACGTCTTGGACACATCTGGGAACTGACGTTGCTCCTGGCAATGAAAGGTGGTACTTGCCCATATATGCCTCCAAAAATTTAATCTGGGCTCCTGTTCCTATGACTTGGATTAATGTTGCTATGACTTCTATTACATTTTTCCTTTGTGACAGTTCAAACTATGTCTAGGTAGAAAAAGGACAGCTGTGTTACACCTTGCAAGAAAATGATACTATTTACAGATTACTTTTAATTCTAAAGAAGAATGAATTTGAGATTTTCTTCTTTCCTTCTTTGCTTGCTTCTATCCTACCATGATTCCTTCCTTCCTTTCCTTTCACCATCTTTCCCTCTGCCTTTTGCTTTATTATTAGAAGGAACAGATGTATTCAAAACTGGCTGATAACTTGGCGATTAAGATGTTAGCTTTGGCTTAAGAGGCTAACATTTAAATCTCTTCCCTGAATTAAGCAAAACTGGGATATGAACCATGTTCTTCAACATCTTATATAAGTACTTTATAAAGTTGTTTATGGAGTGAATAACCTAATTTCTCCTATTGGAAGCAATATATTTTGTATATTTAATTAATGCCATTTGGTCAAAGAATACAAGGCTGCCTGTATAGCCTGAAGAGCAAGGCTTCTGTCTGGCATGTGAGGTTTTCAAAGCATAGGCACATTTTCACTTAACTCTGGCAAAACTAGCTTTGAAATGCTTCGTTCTCTTTCCCCTGTTGCTGTCCACCCATAAGCTTCTACAGCCCCTGCAGCAGACTTATGTTCATCATCACTTACCCACTTTGGTGTCTAAGTCCAAAGTTGCCTTTCAGCTCTGCGGGATATTTCTGGCACCAAAAATAATCTGACACATCTTTGGTCGGCACCTTCCTTGAGCTCCGCCTCTCTGTACTGGAACCAGATACCTCATTAATCAATGATGTGACATACACATTTCAGAATGAGATTCCTCCCAGCTACTTTTGAATCTGTTTTTGCAGAAAGCCCTAAAGGGCCTTTTCCTAGAGCATAGCCTGTGGATTCTTTCTCAGATCTACCTAGGCAAAGCTGTTCATTTTTGAGGAAATCAGTGAACATAACTCTCAAAAATGTTATGACATTAACTTGATATATTGGCGTTGCAGGATAATTGTGGAAGATGAAGTAGATTGGAACCATGGTGGAGAAATTGTGATCAGCTCTTCTTCCTATGAAGCCCACCAAGCTGAAGCAGTTACACTTAAAGAAGTCAATGGTCATAGTGTAAAAATTCATGAACGCTTCCTGCACAGGCATATTGGTAAGGGATCTGTCCTTCCAGTGGAGTTTTCTTATGAAGTTCTGACTTTCCATTTCAGATCTCACCCAGATCAGTTCTACTTTGTTGAGGTGTCTTCCGTTCTTTCTCAAAGTGCTTTTCTTCTTCCTGTTTTGATACTGAAAATGTAATGTTCAAAGTTGCATAGAATAGCTGATTCTAACATGAATTTCTGGGAACACAATTAATTCAGCGCTGAATACTTTTGGAAAACTTCCTGGTGTTTCATGTTTTAAATAAAACTGGTTATTGGAGAAATAAGGTAACTGAAATTTTAAAGGGAAAAAATCAATTTTTTTGTTAGGGACTGGATGGGCTTTGAGGTCCGTTCCAACCTAAACCTTTCTGCAGTTCTATGATATAGCTGAAAAAAAACAAAGGAGAATTAAGATTATGGGTATTCACCTGTGAAAATGGAGATATCTACAGTAAATATCTGTACAAGAATTAATTGCTCTCAGCTCCCTAGATAATCAAAGCAGAAAAATACATAGAGCTCACTTGTATTTCATCTCCCCCTAAAGCAGATGTGTAAAAAAGAAAAAAATTGCACTTGAGAACTGCCTAATGCTCTCGGTTGCACATTAGAACAGGATGGATAACTAAATCATACCTGTAGATATCTAAAGTCACCCAAGATGGATTCCAAGCTCGACTCCTGCATCAAATCTCAGAAGTCTCATTTAGAAAGACTTCGTTTTAGAAAATATGCGCAACCAAGACTGGAGCAAATAGTTTCTCAGCATGGCTATTGGTCTGATTCTAACGAGAATTCACAGAGATCATCTCTGCAGTGAACTGAAGAATAACTCCCAACACACAGAGTTTAGAAGAAATGAAGCATGAATCTGTTCATCGATTTGGCATCTGCACACTGCAGGGAAAAGGTTTAGCACCTTCTTTTTCTAAAAATGAAGTCTGTTGGTGAAATATAAGTGCGTGGTGAATATTTGATGGGCAGGTGGCCTTTCTGGTTTTGTGTTGATGCATGTAGATTGTGCTGGAGGAAAAACACACCTGAATGTCAGTACAGATTCTGCAGGGAAGCTGTGCATAAGCTGTCAGGCTTTATGTCCCTCAAAGCACTGGTTTATAGGTATAATAGACACTTATCACGTTTTTCTGTCTTGAACCTCCTTAGGGCATTCCCATGACACAGAAGATGGGAGACGTATCCCTTTGGCTGCAGAGGTTGGACTCCTAACACGCAATATACAGATCAAGTCTGATGTGGCTTGTGCTGGGAGGATGCTGGTGGGATGTTTCAGAGACTCAAGTGGGACAGTGTTTGAAGGTAATTGAGATTCCCCCATCCTCACTGACCATACCAGTTCTGCCTGAGTAAGGACTGTCTAACAACGGATCGAGTCATAGAATCGTTTGAGCTGGAAGGGGCCTTAAAGATCATCTAATTCCAATCCCCCTGCCATGGGCAGGGACACCTTCCGCAGGATTAGGGAGCTCCAAACTCCATCCAAACTGGCCTTGAACCCCTCCAGGGATGGGGCAGCCACAGCTTCCCTGGGCAACCTGGGCCAGGGCCTCCCCACCCTCAGCGTGCAGAATTTCCTCATTATTTCTAGTCCAAATCTGCCCTTCTCCACTCTAAAGCACTTACCCCTTGTCCTATCACTACAGACATTTATAAAAAGTCCCTCCCCAGCTTTCTTGTAGCCCCCTTCAGGTACTGAAGGTTGCAATAAGGTCTCCTCAGAGCCTTCTCTTCTCCAGGCTGAAGATGTAGCCATTTGCACCTACCATGCAGTGGTTTTAAGCTGAAAGAGGGGAGATTCAGGTGACATATTAGGAAGAAATATTTTCTTGTGAGAGTGGAGAGGCCCTGGCCGCAGTTGCCCAGAGAAGCTGTGGCTGCCCCATCCCGGGAGGTGTTCAAAACCAGATTGGATGGAGCTTGGAGCCCCTGATCCAGTGGGAGGTGTCCCGGATGGGCTTTGAGGTCCCTTACAACTCAAAATGTTGCACAATTCCATGATTCTCTGAAATAATGGACTATGTGTTTTAGGAGGGGCTGTTTTGTAGTTAGTTGATTTTTGCTATAACTTTATATCTATTTACAGGCAAATACCTGATGCTGGCAGTGCACTGACATAGGTTGCTGTTGGGTGCCCAAGTGCTCTTTAAGTAGGTGTCATTCTAAACAGTTCATAAGTACGTTTATAAGGTCTTATTTCACTATTGTTATCTCATTGCAGGTGTCCTTCAGCTCTTAAATACTGAATTTTTGAACTTTGGGCCTCCTCAGCTTTCTGCCATTGAATTCAGGAATACATCCCAAAGGTCCTCGGTGGTGTCATCCAGCATTAATGGAAGCTGCGGAGCTGGCATTAAAACAGTCATGAGCAAGCAGATCTTATTGCGTGGTAACATTGTGTTCAATACTGTGGGACCTGGCATCGATTTGGAAGGGCAGAATCATTCTCTCGTCAATAACCTTGTTATTCTGAGCAGGCAGCCAGAAGGCTCGTTAAGCTGGGTTGCTGGCATCAAGGTGAACCTTGCCATGGGCGTCTCCCTCTGTGGGAATTCTGTGGCAGGATCTGAACGAATTGGCTTCCATATCAAGGGCCAAGAGTGTTTGCTTGATGGAGAGCATTGCCGTGAAAATGTGGCCCATTCAAGTCTCCATGGTATTCACCTGTACCACGGAGATGGATTTCAGACCTGCACCAGAATCACAGGTTTTCTGTCCTATAAGAATTACGACTACGGCGTCATGTTCCACCTTGCAAGCAGCGTCATGATGGACAACGTGGTGCTGGTAGACAACACTGTGGGTCTGATGCCAGTAGTCCGCTGTCTCTACGCCAAGCAATGCCACACGGCGAGAAGATTCATAGAGCTTAGAAACTCCATCATTGTTGCCACCAGCTCAACTTTTGACTGCATCAGAGACAGGATCAGGCCTCGCTCAGCTGATCTAACAGCCAAGGATCGACCACCGTACTACCCTCTAAAGGGTCGTGTTGGGATATTATGGCCTACATTTACCACTGTTCTCAGCCAAAGGCCAGATGACCCATGGCACAAAACTGGGTCTTGTCCAAAAGTCGTGGGACTCATGAAGCTGAGAGGTTGGTCTTCTGTGTCTGCTGCTGCTCGGACTATTCTGTCGCTGGTTTTCTTGACTAAGTACATTATTCCAATTGAAGTTGCAGCCTTCCACACTCACAAATTGATGTGGTGGGGAAAACTGAGCCTCAGTGGGTAGAATGACAGAATTCTTCTTCAATTCAATACAGTTTAATAAAAAAAAAAGTATTTGGTATTTTTTCACTTTCTGAAGTGAAACTTTAACTCAAACATGTCTGCCTTCTGTGCTATCTATTTTTTCACCTGATTCTCTTATCTACAGTCAGCTCAAGCTAAATAAAGGTACCAAGTCTGATAAGCAAATAGCATAGTTCTTTTTAGAATCTGTGTAGAACACAATGGCTACAGCTGCACAGAAACAGTTATAGTTTTTACTGTTATAAGGGGTTGCACAAGAGGGATACATGTCAGTTATGGAGCCCATATATTTGGTTCAAATGAATTTTATGGTCCCCAGAGTAATATTTGCATATAGCAGAAACTGGATAGCTGGTGGCCATAGTGGGATCTAAATACCTCATATTTTTCATGTCTTTATCCCATGCTGCTACCTGCTTTTGTAAGAAAATACCTGATCTTCTTTCTACCAAACACTAAGGGAGATGGCAGAAAACAAACAGACTTGCCCAGGGTCTCACAGAGAATTTGTGGAAAAGCATGGATTATGTAGCTGCACGGGGGTTCAGTGCCAGACCCAGCTCCTCTTAGATTAACATCTGGCCAGTGGATAAACCATCTGAGGCAGAGTGCGATTGAACTAGTTCTTACTGTTCCACATAAAAATTTATTAATCAGACTCGCTTCTTTCTCACTTACTATTTCCTTTGATTTCATTTCCTCTGGGCATGAATCAGTTTGTGTCAATACTTAAAATGTAACTTGGCTGTGGAATTTTCTAAAGCCAACTGAAGATCTAGGATCAATGCAATTAGTCTGATTTAAAAATGATTTCTTTGTCTCTATATATGTGGTAGAAATTTGTCATGTGGAACGTCATAGGACAGAGCCTTCTTCCAACCACTTTTCCTCACTTGACCCTCTCGTGATCCCTTGCAGAAGTCACCTTTACTGGTTTTACAAAGAGCTGCCACAGTGAAGACAGGGATGTCTGCATCTTTTCAAACGCTGAGCATTCAGGCATCATGCCTCTTATCACAGCAGAGAGATCAAGGATGTTACATGTCAGTGAGAAGGACAAGTTCTACTTCCATCCAACAAGGTAACAAGTTTCATTTTGAACCATCTTTACCTGTGGTTTGTGCAAAAACAAAAGTGCTGATGTTTTGGGGCCTCTCATCCTTTCTGTTTGTGTCAGCTGTCTTTTTGTATTGTCTCACAAAGAATTTAGGCAGATGGTTCAGACTGGATGTCGAGCTCTCCTGTTCTTTGTCTGCCTCTGCTCCTGTATTGCTGGCAAAAATGAGTAAGCTCAGCCATCAAACTTATGCACACACAAAAATCTCAAATCCAGAAAAGAAGAAAAGAAAAATGAACCAAACCCAAACATAGGTTAGGGCAATTTTTTAAATATTTGAGTTTCAGATTCCATCAAGGGGCATCTCCAGACCAATATTCTTGGATTTCCCCCTTTTCTGACATTTGTACAGCAAAACAAGCTGTACATTTCTTAACAGCCGATCCTGAGCATCTCTGACTTCTCAGCCTCAGGCTTCAGAAAATGTCAGGACCTCCAGCAAAACACCCTGAGACGGGGAATGTCCTTTTGGTCAGGGAAGCGGAGCTTGATTTTTGCCTGCGAGATCACATGAGAAATGTTGATTGGTACAGAGCAGGCTGTGAGATGTCAAATGATTGCCAGAACTGCTCCTGCCCAGGGAGGATATCGTCTGAACGTGGAGAAACACGGAGGAGGGAGGGGAGAGCTTCAGTTCTGACCTTAAGTCGCTGCTGGTTGCAGTGGCTGGAACATAACCGCATCCAATGGAAACCACATGCCTATTTATTTATTACAAGCAGCAAACACCATGCAGAGGCTGTGTCAGGGAGGGCTTGAAGTGGCAAAAAAATCCAGCGTGGACTTCACTTGCCAGTCAAAAATAATTGGAGGTGTCCCACACTGCTGTGCTTACAGCCCCTCCAGCTTTCTGCCAGAATTTTTATTTTAGCCTACATTTTTTCTTTTTGCTCAGGGCACGAGTTTGCGTGTGGGTTTCTGAGACCTGTCCAGCTTGTCAGCTCCCATTATGTTTCTCTCTTGCATCCATCCCACACTATTACGCTATGAGTGCGCTGCTGAATATGCAGTCTGCGGCAGGAGCTGGCGATTCTCAAACATGATGAATGCACATGGATTACTAAACGCTTTCTTAGTAATGTGGTGAAACTCCAAGGGAGATTGCACCTCTCAGTGCTCCTTGTGCGTTGTCTGTGTGCGTTTAGTTAATCCACCTTTGCAGCTGCTTGAACCGGGCTGTGGCCGCATTGTTCTGCTTCAGCGTCCTGAAGGGATATCTTGATGGATATGTCCTGTCAGGGAGAAGGTGAGCGTAGCCTGAGAGCAAGAGAGGAAATCGAAACATCAGGGAATATGGCAGGGCCGTGAAGTACATTTCTCGTCTCATGGATAGACCTAACCAACTGAAATGCTGGATCTTCTGAGGGATGTTGAAGAACTGAACTAGCTGCCAGGATCGGAGGAGCTGTCTTTGTTCTCCACCCCTTTTGAGCAGTGTTGGCTGGGAAGAAATGGCCCATTTTTTTGCTGCCCTTACTGTAAATCTCTGCCTATCAGTTTACTGTATTCAAAATGTCAATAATGGGCTTTTTCCAACCTAAGCACAAGAAATTGTTTCTTCAAGACTTAAGGAGTATCCATGTGACAGTCTTAAAGATGTTTCTATGGACTTCTTTGGATTATAAGTCATTGCATCTTGTTGTATTTTCTAATAGGAGTGATGTGACCAGTTGGTTGGTTCCTTAAAGCTGTGTTAAACCTTTAGTCAAAATGTAGTTAAAGCAATTAAGATCCTCATTTTGTGATTCAGGCTGCTACACTTCAAAGATCCAAGAATTAGGCACTATACTCATTCTGTAGTCAATAGAGACACTTGTCTAGGAAAATCAACTTTTTTATTAGAACATAAATTAAGACAATAAACTTTTCAGACACAGTTCCAAGCACCTGAGTATGAAAGAAAAAACACAACAGCAAAACCCCCCATGTTTATAAACACCTTAATCCTTGTTTGCTCTAGAAATGCAAAGTGGCTCCTTGACCCACAAGAAACTTCTCTGAATTCCTAGCAGAAGGAAGCAGTCACGGTGCCGAGCTTGACAATATTCAAGAAGGTTTTTGCTGATGCCCTCAGTCACGTGGTGTGAATGTTTGGGTTGCCCTTGCAGGGATAGGAGTTGGACTTGATGGTCTTTGTGGATCCCTTCCAATCCAGGACATTCAATGATTTTACAATTCTGTGATTTATTTAAGCTGTGTGCACCCTGCTGGCTCACTCTCTCACCCTTTCTTCTGTTTCACCTTCCTCCTGCAGAAGCTTGCTTGGTCATGGGAGGGTGCAGTTTTCAGGCCCCTCAGAGGGCTCTTCCATTCCAAAGTGCAGTTGTAGGGAACAAGGCCACCAGGTACTACTGGGCTGCCAACATACACCAACCTGTTAGCAAAAAATAAACAATCCATCACCTAGTGGGTGTGAAGAGCACTGCCTGTGCCGTGTCAGCACTGCCGAGTGCAACGGAGAGAGCCCCGGCCATTCGTGTCAATGCACATTTTCCCTTCACTGAGCAGCTACCGGCGTCATCTGCCAGGGCTCAGGCACTGCTGGCCCGTGGGCATCGGTGGCTCTGTCACTGCAGTTCCTCAATTCAGGAAACCCAAGAGCAACCACAGGTATTCAAAGTGTGAATTCATAGCTGGCTCTAAGGACCATGACAGGCCACACTGGCCAAAACAAACTCCAAGGAGGAGGAGATTTGGGGATAGAAGCTATCCTGGAAATAAGATGATGTTCTCTGGCCAATCCCAGCCGACATTTGGAGAGGGCAGATGCCGATTTGCACTTATCTTGGAGATTTGGATGCCAAAAATGCAACAGTGTAAATAATGCTACAGAATTTCTTTACAGACTTCCAGACCTTATGTTATGCTTAGGTTTCATTTATTTTTACTTATTTTCCAAGTCTTTCTTCTCTTGGGCATGGGAGTTCACCTAGTACGTATCAAGACGTTGTCCATATGTTTGTTGCCAGTGTAAATAAATTACAAACAACAGTCTAATACTTTTTCTTTTCTCTGTTCTTTATAATAACATTACCTCTCTTACCTGTCAGCATACAGACCTCTGAAGACACCTTGTTCCCTGAAGAGAGATGCAAAAGCTCAAGGAAGATCCTTTTCAAGGATTTGGATGGAGGCATCGTGGACTTAGAACCACCTGTTTCTGTTTTCCCAAAACCAGAATTTGAGTGGACACAGTCCTACCTGCGAGCAGGTAAGTACCTGCGCTACCTGGAGTGCTTGCAAAGTCGTGCATAGGTTTGACCTACTAGGTGTGGATTTACACTAGGGTTTCATTGAGACCTACAACTGATGGTCGTGGTTGCAAATTGTGTGATGGCTTTCCAGGATGGGTGCAGTGAATTACTCTGGCCTCCAGTCGTGTCAAGGGATGTTTGGAAAATTGTTTTTACTGAAAGAGCGGTGACTCATTGGAAGAGGCTGCTCAGGGCAGTGATGGAGTCACATCTGGAGGTGTCATGTAGATGTGACACTTCGGGACATGGTTTAGTGGGCATGGTGGCATTAAACTGACAGTCGGACTGGATGATCTTAGAAGTCCATTCCAACCTTTATGATTCTATGATTCTAATCAGAGTGTAGAAGCCTGAGAAGCCTCATTGCACTATTCTGTAGCCACCAGTGCCTCTCTGTCCTCCTGCAGAATTACGTTACCTGGCATCCTTAGCCCCCTTAGGGTTTAATTAATTCATTTTTAAGGCCAGACCAGAACTCACTTGCCCTTTGCAAAGTTCTCTGAGAGCGTTAAGTACAACGTGCCATGGAAATGTTGTGTAAGTGCCAAATAATCACAGTAATTGGCCCAGAGAGGATTTTCATCCATATCCCACCGAGGAGATAATCAAGCTGCAAACCCGCTCCAGAAGTTTAAAGACCCCTCTCTCTGGTTTGAAAAGACCCATTCTGTTCAGTAACCACTTTCTGAAGGTTCACACAGCAAGGCTCCTTTTTCATCCTGATTAAAACTCTGCTCTTTGATTCCAAACAAACTCTTTAATTACATTAGCATTTCCTGTGCCTGCTGCTGCTGGTGGCCGCTCTGCTGAAGAGGCGCATCCTTTGTGACTCCAGTGGTGTGGGAGACTGATGGGAAGGACTGCCAGCAATCCTGTTTTCTCTCCCAGTCTAAATCTGATTAAACATGAGAAGAACTTTAAACAAAATGTCTGATGTGTAAACAGTGCAGGCTTGTCCTCTAAGGATTTCACTCTAACTGGCTTCTTGCAGGGCTGATTAAGGTGTTGTCTAGATGCAAACACATTGCTGTTTTCCTGTACCTTTTCTGCCCCGGTTATGAATCACATGCAAGCGCTAATACCCTAGCAGTATTACGACTTGGTGTATTAATGCATGTTGCATACAGAACCTGGATTTTAGTTAGATCGCATGGTTTTTAGCACGCCCTGGCACGGTTGCAGGCATGCCGGGAACCCCCACCATCTGAACTGCTCTGACAGCACAACCTGCACTCCACGAGGTTTATCTCCGTGTATAATGGAGATGACAGCATATGGTAAATGCTGCCTGCCTCTGAGGCTATAACAAAATTGCTGTGTTTTCTCCTTGCTGCCCAAATATGAACGGGGATGGTTTTGCCTCCCTTCCTTCACAACTGCGTGTTAAATTCCTCTGTATTTCTCATTCTGACCTGCGGTTCCTTTTCTCTCAAGGTTAACATTTGGAAAGGCACCGCTTGATGCTTAGGCAAATTCATGGTCGCCCTCTTCTCTCCCCTCTCCTTCCCCTTCTTGGTGTGGTAGCACAGAGTAACTCGCACAGCTCAGCGCAGGCTCCTGTGCCAGGCAAACAAGGAGAGAATTCTCACCTTTCCTGCTCCCTCAAATCTTCTGTGAGCCCATGCTCCCCCTTGGCATGATAGCACTTCAAGACCAGTGAAGGTGGTGGTGTTATGATGCTGTTGAGCAGAATTTGGCCTTTAGAGTTGTGTCTTTCCTCAGTCCAGATGAGCGTTTCGTGCTCACGTTATCTAGGTGGTCAAGGCCCACTCACTGAGCTCCTCTGTGCGTCCAGTATTCCCTGTTAAACCTCAGCAGGTCTGACCAGCTCGAGCAGCTCGATCAGAGCAGCGTCATGCAGCCGTTGGTGCTCTGCCAGCCTGACTAACCACAGAAACAGGACACAGTCTTTTCAGGTAGCTGCACAACATCCTTGCGCTTCCACAATTCAGGGGCACAAATTTCTTTGAGACTCAAAAGCTCTGGGTTCCCACATCCTCTTAACTGCACCTTTATCCAGACACATCTATGTATTGCCTTTAAGTCTGCAGCTTGGACAATCAGCTTGAAATTATTTGCCCTCAGCCATTTCTAGATATTCTGGTTAATCTAGGGGGAAAAGCAAATCACTCGATGTATTTTAGGCACACAAAAGCCAGGAAGATGTTTTCTCAGGAGGATGCTGTAGGGAAGGGGCTGGGAGAGCCACAGCTGGGGCACGGGAGGTCTGTTCAGGATGAAATGAATGCTCTTGAATTCACATGATGGCTTTTATTGAAGACACGATTGATATAGGAAATATGTAATATATTATTTGTTTTTACATAAATATGTGCGTTTATCTAAAAGCAAAGAAGGGCCATTTGGCTTCCTGAGTTCTGCCCGCTGCAGACAGGCAGGAGGGAGCCATGCAATGTGTATGTGATCACATACACACTTCTCTTTTCTTCCCATGTACCTTCCTACCTGCTGTGTTAGCTCCTTGGGTCACAGCACAGGCATTTGTATTAGGGCTTTCTGTACAAGCAGAGCAGTTCACATAAAACTGAAGTTTTCTTTTTCTGGATAAACTGCAGAATTCAGAAAAAAAACCCCATAACACCCAGGAGGGAACCGATCCAAGATTTTTGTTATGATTATTTCTACTAAAAGAAAAATGAGCAACAACAAAAGTGATTTTGAATCAAACAAAGAATGATTATTTTTTAATCTGAGGGCATTTTTTCTCTTCTTTTTTTTTCTTTTAAGTATAATGTTGCAAAAGTTTAGCAGGAAATGTTTTCCAACAGCCCCCCTCCCCTAAATCATTTATAAGGAACTTCCACAGTATCATTTTTCAAATTATCCAAAACAATTTAATGAGTTTAACATGAATTTGTAATTACTTTAATCTCTTTGAGCTGCCATTTTTGGATGACAAAATGTTTTCCTCCCCAAACTCGTCTCTGTCCCAAACCTCTTACAAAAGAGCTCGGGGCCAGGCCTGGAGCACTAAATGGTACCAGGATAAAGGAAATACCAGAATCACAAGCTCTACAGCAGAACCTGTCAGGGTGCTGCTGACTCCTCTTCAGCTTGCTGTGCACTGGGACCCTCGGGTCCCTTTAAGCGAGGTGGCTCCCCACCACAGAGATCCCAGCCTGTCCTGGGCACTGGAGTTAGAGGTGCAGGACTTTGTCCTTGTCTTTGTTAAACTTCATTCCGGTCTTGCTGGCCACTCTTCAGCCTCTCCAGGTCCCCGTTCTGATGCGTTCACCTCAGCACTCAGCTTAGTCTCATCAGCAGGCTCAGTGAGGGGTTTTCAATCCCATCGCTGAAATCATTTATGAAGATGTTGGATTGTTTATCCTGGAGAAGAGGAGGCTGAGGGGAGACCTCATTGCTCTCTAGAACTACCTGAAAGGAGCTTGTGGAGAGGGGGGAGCTGGGCTCTTCTCCCAGGTGACAGGAGACAGGACAAGAGGGAATGACCTCAAGCTCCACCAGGGGAGGTTCAGGCTGGACATTAAGAAAAAACTTTTCACAGAAAGGGTCATTGGTCCTTGTCAGAAGCTGCCCAGGGAGGGGGTTGAATCACCTTCCCTGGAGGGGTTTAAGGGACGGGTGGACGAGGTGCTGAGGGACATGGATTAGTGACTGATGGGAATGGTTGGACTCACTGATCCGGTGGGTCTCTTCCAACCTGGTTATTCTGTGATTCTATGTTCAACAGCATGGGGGCAAGTATGAATCCTGATGAAACAAATAAGGTAACCCGAGTATTAAATTGTTGATAGTGTCAGCGGCCCAACTTAGTGGAAAAGTGATGAAGAAAAGCAGAAACGAGTGGATATTGGTTTGGTTCTGCGCAGTCAGACACTGAGCATCAGTAACTCAACAACCTGTTTGTCTTCTTTTATCCTGCTTCATAGGAGAGATGTTATGATGAGGCTATAGGTGGAGAAAAGGAAATGTTAGAAGGGGTGTGAAGAAAGGAAATCATCAGAAAATCCGTCTGTTGTTGTCTGGCCTTGCACAAGTGTTTTTCCCACTTGTTAGAGGGGAGAACACAACTCTAACGTTCCAAGTGAACAGAAAAGATTGCGGTTTGCTATATGGGTTTTTAATCTCAGCTGCTGTTTGTGGTTAAACATTAGGGTGTGAGGGTTCCAGGTGTCAGGGTGTTACAGCAGGCAGGCAGGTCGGCACCCCAGACAATCCTGGGCTTTTTGTGATCAGTTTGAATTCGTGCAGGCAGGGATCCAGCCCCCAGTGACCTTCTGCAGACCCAGAAGTGAGTCCTTCCAGTTATCATTACTTTTAGCACGGCTTCAAATTTGTCCAAAAGAATAAACTTTCTGTGTCTCTTGAAACTATTAACTATGATTCAGAGTTCCCAAGGTGACTTCCATGCTGGTTTTTGAGAGATGCACAAAGGTCCTTAGGTTTGCATGACAACAGTGTCTTCATGTATCCTACTTAATGATGATGTAATGGATGGAATCCCTGTTCTCCTTACTTTTATCCAATGGAGTCTTTCTGATATCCCAAAGGGTAAGGAAATTCTGGACTGTAGGATTCAACTACTGGGTAACTTTTTCTTCCCATTTTCAAAATACGCTCCTTGTGTTTACTGTGAATAAATGCATTTATTTTCCTGCTCAGGCAAACCTAGCACCTCCTCGTAAGTTCTCTGGGTACAGTAGAAGCATCAGTGAAATTTAGGTCTGTAATGCCCTGGGGCGGGGGGGTGGAGCACATATTTTGACACAGGAAAAAGAACAGAATTTGTAACTTGCCCAAGGTCGGCTGTTGAATTATAATGCGGATCCTTCCCAAACCCTGACAGCCAGACTCTAAATCTAAAAGCACCTTGCGCTGCTTGGACAGGTCGGAAAGTATGCTTGTATTAACTAGAATCACCTGAAATGTATTCTACTTTATTATTAAAAATCATGCCTGGAGCCTTTTTTTGAACTTTACTGAACACTTCAATTCTGACTGTGGTTTTAAACAAAAAAAATCCCAAACTTTTTTTAAGGAGCATTTAAAAAACTAAAGAAATGATTTGTTGACAAAAATGAGTCAGCTCTAGTGGGAATCAGGTGCTGAGAGGATTAGTGTGTTGTGGACAACTGATCTTTTTATCTGATTAACAGATAACTGAGCCTATGTTTTCCTGGGCTGTTTTCAATCCAGACAAATCTAAAGCTGTGAAACTCCTGCAGCAGTCTCCCTTGCTCTCCAGAATCAATCGGCACATTTTCTAGATCATAAAATGTAGCTATTTCATACATAACTGCTTGTCTGAAGCATCTTGCACAGACACTGAAACACTCATAGTGAAACATACTCATATTTTGTCAACTGCTGTTATAAAAAAATTGCATCGCATTGAGACTAAATGTCATAAATAATTATGCAGGTTCCCTAGGTTTCATCAGAAATAAGAGAAAAGGTCAGATGTAGATATAGACAGCTCAAAATTCCCAGGGATGAGGATAAAAGGATTTTTGTGCAAACTTCTTCCTTTTGGTAATTTTGATTATTGAAGGAGGAGCAGGCGCTGAGCTCTTCTCTCTGGTGACTGGGGACAGGACCTGAGGGAATGGCAGGAAGATGCCAGGGGAGGGTTTGATTGGGCAGGAGGACAAATTTCTTTCCCCAGAGGGTGGTGGAGCCCTGGAACAGCTCCCAGGGAACAGTCACAGCCTGACAACATTGCAGAAGCGTCTGGCCAAGGCTAAGACAGGGGTTGGACTCAATGGTCCTTGTGGGTCCCTTCCCACTCAGGACATTCCATGATTCCATAAATAAAATTCTCAAATAATGATTGAGAAAGCGCATCTTTGTGGCACTCAGGCTGCCGCTATGATCTAGGGCTAAAGCTGCGGGAAAATTCTGCACCCAATATGATTAATATTCCAAGTACTGTGATTAGCTACACCTGCTGTGCATAACCATGTGTACTAATTAAAGGTGTTTGAGGAAAGAATACAGATTTGGTTGATTTGCAAGGGATGAAACAGATGCAATGTTGGCCTGAAACATTTACTGTTTTCCTCTGATTCTTTTCTTTCTTTATTGTTGCTCACAAATAGAAATTTACTTTTTCTGCAATAATTGGCCCGTGCAAAATGGATTGAAATTGCCAATAGCAGACATTAAAAGAGCTGTTACCAAGTTATTGTTTTATAAAACCAGATATAATATGATAAGAAAATGTCTGTAACTTTTACTTAATTTTCCTGCAAACACAGCTCTGGCAAGGATTTCATGAGACTGTAATTAAGTTGAGAATTAAGTTGAGACCAAAATCAAGAACAAATTTGGAAGAATTTTTTTTCTTGTTCATGACAGAACAAGGTTTAAAGTAAGCCAAAGAGAAAATAAGTGGTTTTTATATCTTTGATGCTTACACGGTAGCTCATCAGATGCGAGACGGCTGAACCTGCTGAGCTAAAGGATCCTCTTAGCGGAGGGCAGCGAGGCAGCGGGATGGACAAGTGAGGGGACTGAGTCCCCTAGCTGGGAAATAACGCCCGCAGCTCAGCGTGAGGCACCTGGGGACTCTGCCTCGGTGAAGAGTCTGCCAGGGCAAACACCCCCTGCGTCGTTCTCTTTGTCATGGGGGAACAGACCAGAGCTGGAGATGGAGCGCAGGAGGTCGGTACCGGGCCCAGTGTGACCATATGACAGTTCATTTTGAAATACTATGAATTGCGCTCTCTCAAACTCAGCTGTATCTCAGCCTCTAATAGTTTTTTTCCTTTTCCAAAGTTATTTTTTCCTTAATTCTGAAACTGGGATATGAGATGAATGTCATTGTTTACTGCCCATGCAATTATTACAGAGAAATGCATATACACAAATATACATACATGCACAATCATGTAAGCCTATTAAACTTTATCTTCTTGTTCCCATGGGGAGCATCAAATGCTTTTCTCATGATGAATCAAAAAACCTTGGGCAAACCCATCCGTTTTGCAGGTTCATTGCAGTAAATGGAGTTTTATTTTTGTCCCATCCTTTCTTCTTCATTTCTAAATTCCTCCAGTACGTTTAATCAGGCATACACTGGTGTTCAGCTGCATAAAATGTAAAATATGTGTATGTATCCATTAGGAATAATGAAATTCAGAAAAGTGATTGCAAAGTCAGGTCCCTGACTCTGGGAGATAACCTTGGCCCTTAGGATAGCAATCCTTTTTGAAGATGTGCCAGCAAACAGTTTGTGCCTACAATTCCTATCAGAAATTCTTGGCTTTTCCTTTTAGCCTTAATCCCTGAGGTTACAGCAGGTTTGTCATTTTCAAAACTGAGCTCCTGTGTTTAGGAAGCTATTTAGAAAAATTACTCTGTTTTTAGAGTTTGTGAAAGCTCAGAGAGCTCGTTTGTTTCCCTCTGAGATAAAATATAGCTCTCTGCCCACCAAACACCCTGTCACCTTCATTTAGGACTCAAGTTATGGATTTGATATCCATTTCTCTACCTTTCTGTATATAAATGTTGTCTGAAACCCAAGCATAAGCTTTTTTCATAGACGGGATAAGGCCATTATTTCAGGGTAGTTCTTCTTAAGATGTGATTTATAAAGCATTAGTGGTCCATGAAACCTGAGTAACTGATGCACACATCACCGATGGATTAATTTAAGAGCCTGTCAGTTAAAGGTGAAAAGAATCATTAGGCATCTGGAAAGCAGAAGCTGTGAAGAATGGCTGGCAAAGTTGGGTGGCTCGGTCTTGAGGAGAAGAGATTTAACAACTGCCTTCAAAAATATAGAAGGCTGCTGTGGAGTAGAGATATAAATTGCTCCTCAAGTCTATGGAATCAAAACCAATGGGCTGAAATTCCAGCAAAGATAAGTTTAGTAGTAGGGGGGGAAATGTGAGAATAAAGACAGTGAAACACTGGAGTGGCTGGCCTCAGTGTCTTGGGGAGTTGCTGTCAGTGGATGTTATGCAAGTGCTTTTAGGTCATAGAGTCAGAGTCGTTAAGGTTGGAAAAGACCTCAAAGATCATCCATCCAGTCCAACCATCAGCCCAACCGGACCGTGTCCACCAAACCATGTCCCGAAGCACCACATCTACGTGTTTTTTGAACCCCTCCAGGGATGTGGACCCCACCACTGCCCTGGGCAGCCTCTGCCAGGGCTTACCCACTCTGCCAGTAAGGAAATTTTCCTAATATCCCATCTGAACCTCCCTATACCTTTTCCTGGGGAGAGGCAAGGATTGATCAAATAACTTGTGAAGGTCCTTTCTGGACCTATTTTCAAAATTATGTAAGGATGCTCCATGGCCTGCAGGAATTCTTGAGGTCTGACAGTGATTTATTGGTCCAAAGGTCTGGGTGCTGTAGTGGGAAGGTCTGGTAATTAGGACTTTCTAAATACTGCTGATGAAGACAAAAAGTGACTACTAGGGAGGTAATTAGTGCAGAGAGATTCTCCCCCAGACCCTTGCTTGGTCCCTCTCAGCCAATCTGACTGACCTTGTGGAATGCTGATGTGCTGGAAGCCTGTGCAATATATGTGTAGAGGCTGGTCCCATGGAAAATGCTACACTGGACCTAAACAGAGTTCACAGCACCAGGGAACCCAAACTGAGGCAAGTTCCTTATCTGGGACCTCTCCTTAGACATCCGTATCTCAGATATCAGCCTATTCTCCCAAAGCACTGCTTCATTCAATTATCATTCTACTTCACAGAATCACAGACTCATAGAATCAGAGTGGTTTGGGTTGGAAGGGACCTCAAAGCCCATCCAGTCCCACCCCTGCCATGGGCAGGGACACCTCCCACTGGATCCAGGGGCTCCAAGCCCCATCCAACCTGGCCTTGAACCCCTCCAGGGACGGGGCAGCCACCCCTGCTCTGGGCAACCTGGGCCAGGGCCTCCCCTTCCTCACAGGAGAACATTTCTTCCTTATATCTAATCTAAATCTTGCCTTAAAACAATCCCCCCTCATCCTATCCCTGCCCTCCAGGATCAAGAGCCCCTCCACAGCTTTCCTGTAGGCTCCCAGCACTTCAGTGATGCCCACAGACCTGAGCCAGTGGCTGCGTTTTATCGCTTGTCGATATCATCCAGAAACTTTTCTGGCATCTCCTAGAAGTTCCCAATATGAACTGTTGGCCCAGAAGCCTTCGGGAGAGTCAGAGGAAAGCAGAGAGCTGGGCACGGAGCTGGGACGGCTGCTGCCTTTAGGGAGACCCATCTTTATGCAATTAAAAAAAGCGATGGGGATTGCATCCTGCCAGTGTAGCTCTATTATTTCCCTTAGATCTTAGAGACGTATCTATAATCCAGCCAAAGTGCTGAGTGTTCGTTCGCAGAGCTTTATAGGGGAAGCACTGCGTTTTGCAACAATTAATTTTGCAGAGGAAGCAGCCTGTTTAAAGCCGCCTGCAGCAGTCACTAAAATATGTGTTGTTTTTCAAGGCCACCAGCCTCACAGTTGGCTAGGTTGTCTAATAAACAAAACAACAATGCAAAAACGCAGCCTCGTGGGGTTTGCAGGAAGGAAGGATGAGAAATAAAATGAATAATGCTTACCTGCTAGGGGTGGGTGAAGACTGTAATTGTTTAGCTCCCAGCAGATCCCTGCAAGGGTTAAAAATGACAAAGATATTAGTCGGTGGCTGCTAAGATTGTTGGTACTAAGCTCTGGGCAAAACACAGACTGTTATTTACCGGACTTGGTCGATTTACTTCTTAATGCAATAATGACCTGTGAAATGAAACGTGAGCCAGACAATTGTTCCTCATTGTTTCCAGTAAAACATCCTTTCATACCCCATTAAACCACCATTAATTCCATTTGAGAGAGAAGCTGGCACAAACACCCAGGGATGTCTCTGTCTCTCCCTCTCCTGCTTTCCCAGTGGGGCTGATGGAGGCTGGTGGGTGCCAGGGGTGCTGGGCAGCCTGGAGAATGCAGCCTTCTCCCACTTTTAACTCAATTTCAACTCCAGCCAAAGGCAGCTGGATACGTTCTCGAAGGGAATAGACTCCTGCAGGTTCAGAAAAACTGGGGCTGGGGAGGAGAACGCTGTCAGTGAATTCCTCTGTCCCCTCCAAGGGGATGTCCCTTGGTATCCATTTCTCGGACACCAAAAAAAGATCTTTGGAGAGTAACCCCGGTTTTGTGCCCCAACTAAACAGAAAACTTCAGCACCTTGGTAGGCACCAGGGTTCCAGCCAGAGCCTGGCCCTGAAATGCTCCTTCTGCTTTGCAGGAAAGGGGTTTCTTCAACTCCTGACTCTCCTCTGCTGAAATGGATTATTGAAAATGTGAAACTGCAACTTTTCAGACAGGGGACAGGACGAGAGGGAATGGCCTCAAGCTCCACCAGGGGAGCTTCAGGCTGGACATGAGGAAAAAAAATTCCACAGAAAGGGTCATTGGTCACTGGCAGAGGCTGCCCAGGGAGGGGGTTGAGTCACCTTCCCTGGAGGGGTTTAAGGGATGGGTGGATGAGGTGCTGAGGGACATGGGTTAGTGATTGGTGGGAATGATTGGACTCGATGATCTGAAGAGTCTTTTCCAACCTAGTGATTCTATGATTCTATGATTTTATACAATGATACCAGATCAAAACCCAAAAACCTCATTTTTGTCTCCTTTAATCAGAGCTCTGACATAAAGGAGAAACTAGCAAGTCATTGGAATAGTGAGATAGAAATGGTTCTTTTCTCCTGGAAAGTACTGGTGAATAAAAGCAGACAGAAAATATAGTTTCCTACTATAGTTTCCTGATAATTATTTTTTCCACGAAAAGAAAAGAAGTGTTTAATGCTTAAAATAGTTCAGCAACCCCCCATTTTCTTTCAATAACAACATAGAAACCCAACTTGCAGGGTAAATATTCAGTTAGCTTTAATTACTGTGAATAATTCAGTAATGTTCAGGACAAATTGTCCGTCAGTTGTGCTGGCATAAATCTAATAGATTCCCGGTGTATCTGGAGTTATAAAACTGGAATTATTACATTTTCCATTTATGCATGAGATGTTGTTACTGTTGTTCTGAAGGGAAGGGATCGAGTGATTTATAATGTCCAGTATAAAGCAAAGAGGTGTCATTTGGGTGGGATGCTGTGTTGGAGACGTCTGCTGTCGAGAGGGCTTTGGTGATGCGTGTTTCACACAACACGCTAGTCGAGTCTCTTTGAATCCAGTGCATCTGCACGCGAGGTGGGGTGGTAGGTGCTGCACAAACTGGGGGGAGATCCAGAGGGAGTAGAAGTGGGGATTGATCTAATGAAGTCCAAGATCTAGCACAAGAAAGTCAAAATGACCTGACACAAAGTTAGTCTTCACAACACCGATATTTTTCATTTGGTTCTGCTTCTAGATTTTGTTTTGGGGTTTGAATACTCTATATTTTTATGTTATTTGCTACACTTGATGCCTTTCTTTTCCCATGCTAGACTTACGCCTGGGGTAACATTTTGTCTGCAAGTTTGATCAGAAATGGTTGAGCTGCAAAGAACAAAATGAATTTCTTTTTTTGTTTGTTTTGGTGCGTGTTCGAAAAAAAGTCTTTAAACTCTAGAACCCATGGTCTTGCAGTAAAGGGCTGCAGTTTAGCAAGGAAAGAGCTCTGCGGTCAGTGAGATGTTTTCTCTCCACAGACCCTGCAAATACCATGTCCAGAGCTATATATGAAAATAAACTGCAGAGATTCATTATTTTCTCATGTGCTGTGGAAAATCTAAGCTTTGCCTATAGCTTGTGAAAATGTCAGGTCTCGCTCTGCTGCGTTGTTTGAAGCACAGACATCAAATACTCTCCTTCTTTCAGCTGCCTCCAAAATACCTGAGCATGTGGAGCCTTAGATCCCGTGTTCGAGTTCCTTGCGTCACATCTGCTAATTACCAGTGAATCCTGGGGACGTGGTGACCCCGTTGCTGCCAAAGGCTCTGTGTTCCCAGGAGGCAAACATGTGTTATGTCCTAACTTGCCAGACCAGGTGAGTTAGGAGCCAAGGGGTTACAGCTATCCGTGGTGGAACGGAGACCAGACCTCCAAGTTTAGCCCTCTATAAGCGTGCCATCAGCTGGGAGCAGGCCAGTTAGATGTTGATTAAGCAGCCGTATTATTAATGAGAATTGCAAAAGCCCTTGCCATGCACGTGATAAGCAATGATCTTGGAAAACAAATCCCTTTTATTCTTTCCCTTGTAATTCTTCCTACATAGCCGTATTCTGAATCTTAATCAGGCCCGTGTGTTTGTGGGGGTGTAAGCGTGTGTGTTTGTGCACAAACTCACAAGCTCTGCCCTCACAACTGCACTTGGAAGCATTTCATCATTTTTTCCCTCTTATCTTCCAAATATTAACATTTAATGAAATACACATTTCCTTCATTTATTTTGAACCCACTCCAAGGCCAGCAAATACCAGAACCTCAAATGTTATGACAGGACAGATTCTTTATTGGTTTGTTTTCTTTTCATTCTTTCTGTTTTCACTGAGTTTTTTTTTTTCAAAAAAAGAGATTATAGACCCTTATGTTCTAACTCAAGGAGTCTGGTTTCCAACTGAGGTAGACAAATATGTCCAAAAAAATGTCCCTGAGACCCATCCAATGCAGACAGCTGTGCAGCAAACAGGAAATTGAGGAAGTCAGGTTCATCAGAGACACAGGATTTCCTTCGTGGATGTTTCAGATAACGCATCTTTAATTTTTCCACGCTGGTTTGGTGCTGTAAAAGAACCACGAGAAAAGCTTCATGCCTTGAAGACAGTGAGGTGAAAGCAGAACTGAAAGGCAAGTTCTCGTGGGGGCCGTTGCACCCTGGTCACTTTGACATGACCTCTTCCAAGCGAGCTCCGGCCCGTCTGTCTGTGCCTTGGGCTGGCAGGATGCGAGCTTGGAACCAGAAGCTGGTCAGAGGCAGAGGAGAACAGGACTGGCTGGGATGGGCTCATCTCCACACGCTTGTGGGTACACGGCTTCCACATCATGTTGGGCACAGGCCTTCTAGATTGAACTGTGGGAAAAGCAATCTCAGGTCTGCATGTAGGGGGCAATTTAAACATCCTTCTGGTTTATAAAATCCTTGCCAGGGGTTTCACCTTGGGCAGACGTGCATCACGGGAGCCAGTGGATTCAACCGTTGGCTTAAGAGGAGAGAATTATTGCAGGAGTGGCAGGGAAACACAGGCTGTTGCTGCAGAGTCGCTCAGTGGGTCTGAGCTTATTGCAGAACTCTGTTAAACCTTCAGTGACTTTGAAGAAACCACTCGATAATCCTATGAAATGAGGTTAATCCTTTTCCCCTCCACTCCTTAGTTTGTGATGGCTTTGGATGTTTTGGGGTTGGGACTAAAGGAGTGTCTATGTAGCATCTGGTACGATGTGATCCCAAACTAGTTAAAGGCTCCTGTGAAGCACTGGGAAAAATTACATGCTGCTAATTAACAGTGTGCATGTGGCATTACTAAAGCAGGCAAGCACTCAGATGACTGCCTTGTGACCTGAGTTTGCCTCGCTCTCCTATTTGTGCTTTTAGATTTTGGCACAGTCTGGCATTATACGGTCACAGTAACAAGCAAGCAGGTTGGACTCATTTGGCCCCAAAGATGATTGATCTGGAGATGGCTCAGGGCAGTGTGGGACCGTGTGTCTGTGTACAAGACCTGTGTCTTATCTCCTGGGGAAAATGAAACATGTGGGATGAATAAGGACTGGATGAGAAGAAAGGAAGGTCTAACAGCATCGGCCTGGTGGTTACTGAAATACCTCCTGCATGAGCACAGGCTGAGAGTGTTGGGGATGTTCAGCCTGGAGCAGGGAAGGCTCTGGGGAGAGCTTAGAGCACCTGCCAGTGCTGAAAGGGGCTCCAGGAAAGCTGAGGAGGGGCTCTTGATCAGGGAGTACAGGGACAGGACCAGGGGCAATGTATTTCTACTGAAATTGAGGAGATTGAGATGAGATCTTAGGCAGAAATGTTTTGCTGTGAGGGTGAGGAGGCCCTGGCCCAGGCTGCCCAGAGCAGGGGTGGCTGCCCCGTCCCTGGAGGAGTTCAAAGCCAGGCTGGATGGGGCTTGGAGCCCCTGATCCAGTGGGAGGTGTCCCTGCCCAGGGCAGGGGTGGAACTGCATGGGCTTTGAGTTCCCTTCCAACCCAAACCATTCCATGATTCTGTGATTCTATGAGATCCATCTAAGTAACAAAAGCAAATTTAAACAAGTCTTCTAAGCCAAACCATTTGCTCATGACTTCGTCCATGTCCCCACGACATGTCTTCTCTTGCCTAGATCCAGTGATGCCTGAGCGTGGTGCTGGAATGTGCTAGCTGCAGGGACCAAAACTACTTTGGGGAATGTGGTAGCAGTTAAAGTTTGTGGCTGACCATGAAGCAATTCATGAGATCGCGTGCTAACACTGTTTGGTTTATTGGTATGTGTGTGATCTGCATGACAATCACACCACAAAAAGAACAATAGGTTCAGAAACCATCCATCTCAGATTCAGACATAGTACACGAGGACAGGGACTAAACAGGGCATTTCAGCTCATGAAACTGCAAGTGTTGATTAAGCCTGTACTGAGAAGTTGGTACATCCCATAAGCAACTGTTCACATGATAATTACTGAATCAATGCATACAAGATCTTGATTTGTAACGGACTCCATCAAGTTCAAAGCACATGTGGCTGACACAATGAGCACCTTGGGGTGCTCAAGACGTGTGGCACTATTGATACCACTGTTCGATGAGATAATTGATTGAAAAGAGCATGTGAATTTCCTAATGCATTAATGGAGAAACAGATCAGTGCTTTGGAAAAAGAGTCAATTGACTGGCATTGTGCTTAAGAAACTGGACAGTAAATATTTGCATCTTGAGTATTTGCATCGAATGCTCAGTCTAAGATCATGCCAAGAACATAGTTATTAATTTACCATCTAAAGCTTTATATATGTTTTAATACTTGCATATATATATAAAAAAGATTATAAAATCATCCTGAGCTCTGCAGTTGCTGGGAAGGGACACACAGCTGGTGAGGCAGCACTGCAGCATCATAAGCTGTTCTAGTATAATAAATAAAAGGAGAGGGTTCTTCTTTTCTCATTCTGCGCTGCAAACACATTAAACTGGCAACAATACTTCAGCCTGTCTTGGAAAACAGGTTGACAACATGAGGTAACCACACAACCATAAATCTACCCCAGAATGGGTGTCGTGGGCCTGAGTCAGATATTGGCCCCACTTGGCACTTCTGTGTCCTTGTTTTTTTTCCTTTGTCGTTTGTATTCTTTTCGTACAGTTCTGGGTAACTTCCCACTCTTCACAGTGTCAAGAGGCCCTGTTTTCTGGTTGCTTGGATAAGGCAAGTTGAATTAAAACTTTGGCATAGACTGTGCTTGAGAGACCAACAGAGGATTTAACTTCAGTGTTTGACAAGTTAATTGGCCGAGGTTTAAACCCACCAGTTACACAATAAAACTGTATGCAATTAATTAAAGGGAGCTGATTATTTTCAGTGAGGCTTTTTTCCTGAAACCTCCTCCACTAATAAACTTTGTTCCTGTGGTGATTTCTCTGAAATTAATAAACCGATTACAAAACTAGAGTAAGTCTGCCCCATTGTTTTCTTCCCGTGCACTGGGATGCATCAATTACTGGACTGAAAATGAAGTTTCACCCCTGTAAGGTCTTTACTGTAAGCACTCTGCTTTCTTTCTCCTGTGGATCGGTAGGAGATTGTAGCATTAGCTGATCAGAGGCACCAGCTGGGTTCATGGTTGTACCAAAACAGCTATGAAAGAAGCAGACAGTACAGCTTCATTGGGTAAATAGTCAGTTGAAGAAGACACGTGGTAGAAATCATTTCCCCATTAGCTGAGGAGAGTCTTTGGCTCCTCTTGGACCTCTGCTACTGATTCGGTGCACCTCGTGACAAATGACTTAAACTCTCTCTTTGCTGGTCTGAGGAGTGGCCACAATAAACACAGAGCTCACATCAGAGCAGGGCTGGGCTGGGCTGTATCTGGTCTGTGTCCCTTAGGAGAAGGGCACTACTGCTTTCTTGCTGTCTTTGCAGAGGGAGCAGAGAAATAAAACAATAGCAGGACCCATCAGGAAAGAAACCCAGTAGATCATAGCTTGCTGTGGGGTGCAGGAACAGGCTGTGTCACTTGTTGAAGACTTTTCTAGCCCTCTGACTCTGGATGCTACATGTTATTATTATTATAAATCATTATGATGATTATTATATTGTTATTATAAATTATGGCCTTGAGCTGTGCCAGGGCAGGTTCAGATTGGACATCAGGAAAAACTTCTTCACCAAAAGGATTCTCAGGCACTGGCAGAGGCTGCCTGGGGAGGTGATGGAGTCCCCAGCCCTGGAGGGGTTTAAAAGACGGGTAGATGAGGTTCTCGGGGACGTGATTTAGAAGCGGGCAGGTATGGCTGCACTCTGTGATCTCAAAGGTCTTTTCCAACCAAGTGATTCTATGATTCTGTGATTACAGGCATAAGTAGAACCAATAAAAGTAGTTTTATCATCACAGGAAAATGCTGCAATGTCTTCCTCACTGTTCAGAACCACAGTGTAAGACATCTAAGTGAGCTTTAGATAAACTATTTTCTCCATCTCTCTGTGAAGTCTGCTCCAAGTGGCTGGTTTGGACGACTGTGCAGTGAAGGAATCCTGCTTTCTCCTCTGCTTCTCTAGGGCCCAAGAAGTCAAACTTCCTCAGTCAATCAAATTTGTGTCTGGAATCAAAGTGAAGCCCAATGGAAGTTGGTGACCACACATAACTAAAAATATCCCTTGCTCTTGGTCACTGGAGGAAAGATCTGACTCTGTGCGTGCCCAGAGAAAAGAACCCGGATCCACCCAGAGCTCACGTGTGAGTGCAGTGCTGCCCACAGCAGCGTCGGCTAACGGGTTTCCTACAGAAATCCAAGACTGGCAGAAAACTCGGGGGCAAAGTTTGGTGTGTTTCTCGTGTCTTGTTGAAGGCAGTTGTTACTTTGTGAAGAGTATTAGGTGTTTATAGACTGAGTCTTGTCCTAAAAGCCATGCCTTCCAAAGCAACCATTCAAGGAAGGTTTGACCTGAAACCAGGTCCAATTCCTGTGCTCTTTGCTGATGCATCTTGTCTCATCCACTCTTTTCGTCATTCTAACCCAGAATTCATGTGACTGACAGCTCCTGGGCACAAGGTCACCCATAGGCACTACCAATACAAGCAAAGCCTCCGCGTTATGGCAGAATAAACAAGCCACTCTTGCTCTCTAACATAGTCATGTAGCAGCGTTCAATGTTTGCAGCGCCTTTTTTTGCTGGTCTCTCTGCAAAGCGAGCGTGGGGCCTGATTCAGCAGGGTAGAACCTAACTTGTCTACTTTGACTGACTTTACTTGTAGATTATGTTTCCAAAGAAGCCCTTTGTAACTCATAACTCTTCACAGCAACCCTGGAGGGCTCACAAATTATGGGATGGTGGATTATGGAAGAGGGTAGGTGGGAAAAAGTCAATAATAATACCAATAAAAAAAACATCTTTCTGATCAAAGCAGAAAATGCTTGAATAAAGATTATATTATAAAAGAAAAATGTAGAGGTCTTGTTAAAACCTCTGGGTTACTGTCCAGTTATGTGGATTTTCCCTCTAGTGCTTATTCTGGCATTCATTAAACCCTGATAAGTTACATAGAAACACTTGAAAGAATGATTAGAAATGCTATGTGTGAATAATAGAATTGCTTAAAGGGAAATGGAAATTCTTAAAAGGAAATGTATACTGACATGGAAAGTGAACTTGTGCGATTTTCTCATTGTCCAGGGTTATTATCTTATTCCTCTTTTTTTTTGTGGGTGCTGAATTTGTATGTTTTTATACTCGCAGTCTGCGGGCTGCTTAGGAAAATAATATTGCCTTTTGCTTAGTGCCACTGGGAGGCAGATGTGTTGAAGGCCTTTCAAAACACATGTGTCTTTTTTCCAAGTGCCTTTCTTCAAAAGGGTTAGCCTGGAGTATAGGGGGGAAGGAAGAGTAAAAAGGAGAAACCCCAACCCAGCCAGCAGCCCTAACTCTAAGCCAACCTAGATCCTCCTCAGAGTTGTTGGTGTGACCCTTGGCAAGGAGCACACGATGGCTTTGGCTCTGCTCCCAGCGTGCAGTGAGTGTACGACCACAAATCCTCAGTTCTTTCATGTCTCTAACTCAACATGACCCATTCACTAGGACTCAGTGCCAACCTAAGCTCAGCTGCTTCAGATGTGATCATCTAGAAGTGATGCCAGGGTGACTGTGGGCCTGCTGGTGAAAGACTCTGTGATGTACCCCAGGAAAGGATAAGTCTAAATCTTAAGTAACTTCCTTAGCAGCTGGAAGGTACTCAATTCCTTGGGACACTCTAGAGACTTCAGTCCATGATTTGGAGTGTCTGGGGAAGGTAAGAGTCTTCCCACCAGTTGGATGTGTCCAAGAACTTGAGCGTATCATCAGAGGTGTGATGGATGATCTTGAAGGTCTTTTCCAACCTAAACAATTCTATGACGACCTAGGAGAAAAAGCAGGTTTGAAGTGAGAAATCAAAGTGGATTGTACCACCAGATGAGGAACCTTAACGCTGGATTGTTTGAACTCCAAAAGCAGAAATCCTGCATGCAGCTCCTTGGTGCCAACATACAGCCAGAGATTATCTAGCTGTGATGAATTTACAGCTCTAAATTGAGAAAACAAAGGGCAGGAGGGGAAACTGAGGCACAGCCAGGTCTGTGGGTTTTGAGCAAGTTCATGGTGGGGCCAAAATTCTTACAGTGGCTGGTTTGGTATTGAACACAGAGTTTTCCTCTCTGTCCACCAGTCCTTTCAAGGTCAAAGTCCTCATACTTCAGCTCTTCTGGCATGTTAGCTGTATCACGGTTATCAGAGCCAGTAGGGTTCATCATCTTGGCATGACGAGATCATAACCCTGTCCTGGCAGCAGAACTGACAAGGGAACGGTTTGTGCTGCAGGAAACAATGCAGCCAGCACCTTTGCGAAGCTTTTTGCTCGAGTGAGGGTTTGTTACTTACTTACTTGGTATTTCTCTTTAAACAACCAAAGTGTTAGTGCCCGCAATGTCAAGCACTGGAAGGTTATATCAAAATTTAATTGTTGCCACAAGAACATGTTGTATTCCTTTTCTTTGCTCTTCATGTTACAGAAGGAATATGTCAGCGTTGCAAAGGCTCAGGCAGAGGGGAACAGAACTGATCCTGTGGCTGAATTACGAAGTCAAGCTATAAAACCCCTAACCTAAACTGTTTGATAATGAGACGTGAGAGGATTTGCTGAGGTCCACTGCGGATCACATCTTGTTTGTTTAGTAAGACAGGAGTGTTTTCACTGAGATAAAACCATAGATTTAATTGAGAGAAGTTTCAAAAACAACCTTCAATACTTTAAGCCACGGTGGTTTTATGGGACATGGACAAGTATTTCTAAAGCTATTCTGAGGTTTTTTGCTCTACCCAAGATATTTATGGGTATAACATTGATATATCTTTCTTTGCCAATGTTGTCCAATGGAATTTGAGAAGTATTTATTCCTTGTATTTTCATTTTCAATGGTGTGGTCAAAATATCTCTAATTCTGAAACCCTGCACCTCTGAACCTAATGTCTGTGTTGACACAAGCCTCAAAGAGGGATCTGTGGAGAAACTCAGGGCTTGGTGAGCTTCCAGATGCAGCCACCTTTCAGCCCCACAAAGATCACACAGGCAGACGATGGCAGCGTAGAAATACCTGCAGCCTCCCTTGGCCATGCAGTCCAGGTGTGACCTGCTGCCTACGAAGCTTTCAGGTAGACTGAGGTTCACCGCATCAAATGTGTTCTGAAAGCTATTTTCCCCTTGTTTATGGGGTCTGTAATTGCCAGTTTATTGCTGCTGTGGTCTGTGGGTCAGGTCTAGGGGGAGTCCTCGTGATGCACTAAAGAGAAAGTGTAGCTGTGTCATAGTTAGGGCTAGATTGGCTTTATTTCAAAGGGAGATTCAAGTCCTACTGGAAGGTTTCATGTTGCTAATTCAAATAATTATTCTAACCCTAAAACAGGTCTCTCAGATGCATACATTTCCCATGCAAGGTGTCGTTTTCTCTTGACTGAAAAAGCCAAGTTCAGACTTGGATGCCCACATCTAAACATTTAAACATGTGAACTAGATAAGAATTCAGATCTAGGGGACTTTCAAAAAGAATTGCATGAAGGCTATTTCCCATGTCATATGAAGATGTTCTCTGACTTGTTTTTGTAAGAGTCTCTTGTCATTTTATTGATGCAAATCTACTAACGCATCAAGGTTGCATCAAGGTGGCATCAAGGTTGGGTTTCCCAGTGACGTCTTGGAGAGATATTCATCCTGCTCTGATGGAGATTTTCTCAGAGGAGGTAGCTATTATGGAAACCTTGCCAGATGCACTGTTAGATCTCCAGTCTAGCAGGTGATATAAAAGAAAAAAAAAAGTATGTGTGGTATAGCAGTGGTTCTGATCCTTTGCCTCAGCCATTATGTGATGTCGATGTTTTGTGTAGCGTGTCAATACCTAGGGGTGATTAATTCTATTTTGGGGGTTTACTTTTTTCCCCTTGTTTTATCCAGGAAAAACATTTTATTTTGATTTCACATGTAAGCTTGAGTTTTCATTTTTGTGTTCAAAAGATTGTTATCAGCTTTCTTCGTTATCTTTTTCATTCTTTTTCTCATTGAAGGTAATAGTAAAAAGAATACAAAAATAAAACTTCTATAAAAATTATTTGGAATTAGATAGAATTAGTTATTTCAAAATACATACTCTGCCAAGAAAAAAATAATCAGAAAATATTAATGAATATGAATGTGGGGTTTTTTCAATTTTCCAAAGAAGGATAAGGTCTTAAGAGCATGGATAACTGGGAACTATGATTTCCTATGGCTTTGTCTCTTGTGACTGATAGTGAATAAGTTGAAAGTTTTGAAAGAAACTTTTCCTTCAGCTTAAGGACTTGAGGATGGAAGTTTTTTTGCTGTTTTTTTCTAAGACATCTCCTCTAACCCTTTTAAGTGAAGACAGTGAATGAACTACAAAATGCTAGGGTATATGAAGGCAGGGGTAGAGGAGCACATTCATGGTGCAACTGCATAAGTCTTGCTTCCACAAGAAACCTAGTAAAAAGCCTAATTTTTAACTAAAAAATAAAAAAAAATGTGTTAGAACCCAGGAATGACTGCACCCCAGAATGTGGTGACTCTTTATCTGAAGTAGCCTCAGAAGACCTGGCTTTCAGCCTGTTCCCAATCATAGAATCATAGAATGGTTTGAGATGGATGGGACCTTAATGATCATCTAATTCCAACCCCTGCCTTGGGCACCTGGGCCTTGGTCACAGAGAAGCTAGCAGACCTCATCATAGTCTTGACCCCGGAGATATCAGAGGGAAACCTCGTGGTGGATTAGGGGCATTTAGTTCACTTGTATCTTCCTGAACCTGCAGGCCTTCCAAACAGCGATCCTCTCTCTGGGGGGGTGGATATGAACTGCAGCTAAAGGGAGGGGAGGTTCCTTGCTGCAAGCCTTTGTTTTATTCACCCAACGTCTCTCGGCTCCCATCAGCTTTCACTGAGGCTGCTGACCACAGCTCCCCTATCGCCACTGAGAAGGGCTAATTCAATGACAAATTTTAAGCAGACTGGCCCATCACAGCGATTCGTTGAGGTGGCTGGTGGAAACTGCAGAAACCTCCTCTGTTGCCATCACATTAATGCCAAAGCTGAGCTGTGTTAGATAATTGCATTTTGCATTTTGAAAACTGATACCTTTCTTAGTTTTTCTATCAAATATCACCAGAAGTACCTGGAATGTGTATGGGAACTGAATGTACACGTGACGTGCCACGTCTTTGTAACACCTGAAATAGTGTGTGCATGTACACCTGCAGAGAGATATATTTACATTGCAACGGAATAGATGGCAGATGCGTAATGAGGTTCTGATGTCATTGACGTAGAGAGCACTGGAGTAATGAAGATGTCTTTCTTTTCTCCCGTTGCCCCAGTCCCTTTGGTCACCGTCACCCCCCTGCAACGCCGTGATCTGAAAAACAAGGACTGGCGGTGACAAAGCATCAGAGGGAGGCTAAAATCCGTGTGGCATGTGACATAGAGAAAAGGTCACATTGCCCTGCATCAGCTCTCTTTTAAGTCAAGTTAATTAATGGTTCTTTTTTTTTCTAATTCAACCAGATGGGCCTCCAGGCAAAGTGCTGTTTCTAGCAGCATCGCATTCTGGAGTCACCCAGCCTGATGCTGAGTGTGCCCCTGCCTGTCCCCTTGTCCTCGGGCCAGGAGGCATCAACTCAGCCCTCCACTCACTTTCAGGTATGTGTGTTGCTTCTAAGTCACCTGGCAAAGGGTGATAATGAGCCTGATCTAAGTGGCTTTCCAAGGGGTAACAGTTTTAAGCTGATAGAGGAGATTTAGATTAGATATTCCTGTGAAGGTGGTGAGGACCTGGTCCAGGTTCTCCAGAGAAGTAATAGTTTCCCCATCCCTGGAGGTGTTCAAGGCCAGGTTGGAGATCCAGTGGGAGGTGTCCCTACCCATGGCAGGGGGGTTGGATCTGGATGGGCTTTATGGTCCCTTCCAAACCAAACCATTCTTTGATTCAATGATGTGGCTCTACCACATCACCGTGGAGCAAAGCAGACAGGGCATGCAAAGAAAGTCTCAAATGAGAGGCCACAATAATTTGTCTGTTGCATACGTGCAGGAAAAGAACCACCAGAACATCTGAAGAGGGAGGGAGATTGAAACATATAGCCAAGATGTGTCTATGGTCCTTGTGAGGGCAGCAATCTGCCTTTCTCATCAGCTCTACCTCCACCGTGGCTGGGACGTCTTTTCCTGCCCCGTTCCTTTAGTGCTTATGCACTGACATATGTTGGCTGAAGATGATGTTCATGGCATCGAATCTGCAACCCTGGTAAACTGCTAAGTGAACAGTAATAACTTATTTGCAACTATTATGTAACAAACTAAAAAGATCCAAGTGTGAAAAAATCCAGCAGCCTCTGACAATGCGAGGAGATGACCAGATATTTCAAACAATGTCTGCTTGATCTTTGCCTTTGGGTGTGAACTCTGCACACAAAGGGACCCAGAATTAGTACTGGCTGCAGGTTTCCCGGTTCATTTCCACAGGTGCCTCTAACTGACCCGGCTTGTTCCGTCTGTTAAACTTTGCAGGTAAATTTGTGGTCAAAGCACCACGCTCATGGCAGATGTTGATGTGGACGGGGGCTATGCCCATGCTAAAATAAATAAAGTGATGTCAGGTGACAGAAATGGAAACACAATCCTCTGCTCTGCAAAAGCAATTACAACAGCCCCTGGCATGATTTTGTCCTGGGCCAATTAAGGCTTTCCCAAACAATCCTTGGGTGATGTTTAGCAGTTAACATGTGCCGAGGAACATTCCCTGTTGGTCTGTTGGATGAATCCATCCTGTTTAGAAAGCTGAAATACTTTAATAGATGAATGCAGTGGCCTCAGTGTCTGGGAATACTCCTGGGCACATTTAATTTGCTAGTGAAGATGTAGCCAGAATGTCTCTTCAGGACCATCCATTCCTTATATATCTGTGTTGAAGTCGATGTTTTTTTGCACTGGTCTGATTGTATCCCACTGCCTCTGGTTTGAAAGCTCTTATTTTTTCTTTGGCTGCCGTAACTGATTTGGGATGTGATCTGCTGTCTTCATAAATCTGTGCTGTGTCAGCTTACTGAGTCTTCAAAGTTGTTGATTCTAAGGACTGTTGTTTGGGGTTTTTTTTTCCACTCTGAGGTTATTAAACAAGGATGCTTATAATCACTTAAAGACATCCTTTCTCTTTTGCTGCAAATGTGTTACGTTTTGAAGTTTTTTGTTCTTTTCTCCCTTTTTAGGTTCTCTCTTATATGTTTAGATAGTCAGCACAGTCACTCTTGACTTGGCAGGAATATGGATAATTGGTTAGGAAGAATCTGCTGATGGCTACCTCATTTTTAACCCTACGAGTCCCTCCCATGCTCCTGAGCTGCTTGAAGTGGGATAAGACTCTGAAGATCAGTGAAGAACAGTGGGGAGCGTAGTGGTACTGTTCTGCACAATGCGGCTCAAAGAGCCCAGAACTTCTGCCTACCTTTGTCCTTTGTATTTTGCAAACTACAAAGCACCAGAGTCAGTTTTATCCCTGGGGCCAACTCTTCGTTTGGTCACATGCACAACAATTAAATTCCCTTATCCTCCAGACCAAATTGGGTGCATCCAAACTGGGATGATCACAAATCACGCTAACCCTGAGAAAACTCCCAGAGACTCTTTTGCATTAGTTGACCTAGACAAAAAAAACCATGCCAAACATTGTTCTAAGAATGTAAAATATGTGTGACTGAGTACCAGGACGAAGGCATCAGTCTTCAGAAGTGTAGACACAGTCTCAGTGTACCTCTTTTTGAGGCTGATGGAAAACGTCTGTGTCCCACTGTGTCCCAGAAGGTAGAATTAAGACTGGAAAATATATGGTTAAAGCTTTTGAGAGTTTTCAGCATGTTTGACATGCCATCCCTACCGCAACCCCAGATGAAGAAATGTCTCTGTACCAGTTCAGACATGTATTCTGTTTGTGTTTTTCTGTCGTCTGTAAAAGAAAGAGATCCAACACTCCAAAACCTCAGATGTTCTTTTTCCTGGCTGCAGTGTTCATAGATTGGTTCTGAGATGTTTTGTCCCTCTTCAGTTCCCATTGGCATCACTAATGTTGAGAGTGTTTCCTCATTCCTATGGGAGAGGTTTGGTGTCTAGATAAAAGCATGAGCGTTAATAACAACAACAGCAAAATCAACCCCCACACTCCCAGGAAACAAAGGAAAGGGCTGAGTGATGCCTTCCTTCCTTTCTTACAGGGATTTTTGTTGGTTAGGGCAAGGAGGTGGCAGATTTGGGGAGTACAGCAGACACTTGGATCGTCTTCAAAATAGTTTTCGGTGATGCTTCTTGCTCAAATTTTATGGAAGGGTAGAACCAGAACTATTCTGGTTCACAATGTGGTCTGTACAGAGGCTTCCTGCATAAAGTGGAGTGTCTTTACACTTCTTGTAAACTTCTTACTAGGTAAGCACAGAGAATTGATTTTGGTGTTTATTCCCAAACTTACTGTGTATGAGATGGGATTACTTGGCAAAATATTAACAATCTGGGTTTAAATTATATGAAGAATCTGATTATTAAACCAGACTGTAGCTGTCGGGTCCTTGGAAACCTTTCTTCCAGGAGTGGGAGAAGGTGAAGTGCCATGCTGGACCTGAAGGCTGGACCTGGTGTAGCTACAGCCTCAGCTCCCTGTAAGGTTCCGTTCCTAAAAGGTAAATCTTCCTTTCTTTTCTGGCTCTTTCAACTCAAAGATATCTGAGGAGTATCTCACTGTCAGCTTGTTTGGACCGTAGCAAAGGGGAGTCCTATCCCTGTAGACCCCTGACCATAGTGCTTTCCAGGCAGATGATCTGAAGCCTTTCTTGCTGCAGAGCGGCACTGTCAGCCTGCACACATCAGCAGGAGGATCACTAAATGGTCATGTAAACACCATCCCAGTTGGGCACGAGGTACTGGTCTCCCCTGACCATTCTGCTAGGTACCAGGATGGCTGGTAAAGCCTGGAGCTAAGAAGTGGTTGTGGTGCCTCAAAGATGCAGTGCAGGCTTTGATGCTACAGATCTCATCAATGCCCATATGCCCCTTGGATGCCTGCTGGATGCTTGTGCAAAGGTCAGGTGTCTTTAGTGCTTTCCCAGAAGGTTTTTAATGGAGTGAGCTGCTAGCTTTTATCCTTCCTCATAATTTTATGAGGCAGAATCCCTCCTCCCCAGGCAAGCAGCCGGCCTGCCACTAGCTATTCACTTTAAAATTATGATGAAGCTTGAAATAAAACACTGCCATGGACTGAACCCACTAACCCGCAGTCCAAAGGTATTAATGCTGCTGGTTGATAGACACAATATCTAGTTCTTGGAAATGCTTTGCTTCTAGCACCCCGGATGATTAGGAAGAGAGGACTAGGCGAAAAAGATAATGATTTTGCTGTGGAAATGGCAAGTGCAATTAGAATTGCCAACTGAGTTGTGATCAAAATTCTGATTAATTACTTACTGCTATTTCACAGAGAAGAAATTAGTGCGTATCTAATTGGTGTTACTGGAATGTATTCTGTGCCTTGCTTGCATAAATTAAATGTAAAGAACAAATCCACTGTGTGTATCTGAGAGAGAGAGAAAGCCAGGGAGAAAGGGGGTGTGCAATACTGGGCATGATCCTCAGGTGATGGAACTCAGGACTGCTCCCGGGAAGGCCCTGGGTGATGAGGCTCGGACACAGGGTGCCAAAGGACTTTGGTTTGGGTGTTTACTGAACGCCTGCATAAAAAAGGTCTATATAAAAAGAGATCAGAGTAAAGGATCACAGCAGCCTTTCTTCTGGTCTTATCAAATCTCACTTTATCAATACTGGTGGCAGCAATATCAAATCCTCTTTTCAGCTCATGATACCATGGCAGCAGCCCTCACCATACCATCAGAGACTTCCCATCACACCATTTCTGTTTGCTTATTTATTTCAGTTTCAGCTCTGCACATACGCTGGATGTGGGTACAATAATGGCAATTACAGATTGTGCAAAGCACATCGATAATTTTAGTGAGAAAATAGGAAAGTGCAGAGCCACCACTCCAGTGTTTTAACTGGCAGGACCATGTTATGTCACTTGAAGCAGGGATGCAGAGAACTGATTAGATAAATTCTCCGATGCAGTTCCAGCACCCAGCACTGAAGTTCCCACCATGTGCATTGAAAATGTACCTGTATTTATTTTCCCTCTGGTGCCTTTTGAGTTTTTCTAACAAACACAATCTTAGGGAAAATTAAAAAATATCCCTAGATGGGAGCTTTGGCAGTGCATTTGCCCTCTGTAAAGAAGTCAGCTTGGTCTCCTCCCTCGGTGGAGAGGTCTGTCCATGTCTGTGGGGATTAGGTGAGCCTCCTCCTCCCTATCGCCCCTCAGGGAACGTCTATTCTCCAAGCAGAAATGGGAGAAAGGCAGCAGAAGTGGTGAAGCAAACAGATCCTCTGAATTGCCAATCTCTAGGATTTATAGTTACCCTGATAGAGGTTATTTTCCTAAGCAGAGGACTAATTCTCCTTGCACACTGGAGGTGTAGCTGTACTGAATTTAACATGTCACACCAATACACCCCAAATTTACAATTAAATCAAGCAACTGTATCGCAGTGCCTTGTCCATACCTGTCCTTGCCCCTTGCCTGCCCTCGTTAAAGTGGCATGGAAATAGATATTATAATCACCAAATACCCTCTTTCTTATTTTTTTCATAATGAACTCTTGTCTTGCCTTTTAAACAAATATTTTCCTTGAGTCTGAAAGGGCACAGCCATCACCAGCCAACTGTAATGTTCTCTCTTTGCAGCTCTTCCTCTCTCTGTCACTCTTATCTCCATGATCTTCTTTTCTCTGCCTCCCTCCCCTTCCAGAGAGCTTTATTAAATTCAGGTCTCGGATTCTGAGGCCTCTGTGTCTGAGCTCCTGTTCCATGTGAGCCACCAAGAGCAAAAGAGAAAGAAAAGGGAAAGATTCCCTTATGTTCCTCCTCTCTTCAATGACCTTGGCAGCACAGGGATCCTTCCCACAGCACATCTGTCTGGTTGGGTATTCAGGTTACAGTCTGCAGTGCTGCCAGAATCATTAACCCTTTTTGGATCTCAGGGAAACAATTTAAAAAAAAAAAAAGAATTTATTTGTGAGTACTGACAACACATGCTTGATATAATCATAGAATCTTGGAATGGTTTGGGTTGGAAGTGTCCTTGAAGTTCATCCAGTTCCACCCCTGCCCTGGGCAGGGACACCTCCCACTGGATCGGGGGCTCCCAGTCCCATCCAGCCTGGCCTGGAACCCCTTCAGGGATGGGGCAGCCACCCCTGCTCTGGGCAACCTGGGCCAGGGCCTCCCCACCCTCACAGCAAAACATTTCTTCCCAAGATCTCATCTCGATCTCCCCTCTTGCAGCTGAAAACCATCCCCCCTCATCCTCTCCCTGCCCTCCCTGATCCAGAGCCCCTCCCCAGCTTTCCTGGAGCCCCTTTCAGCGCTGGAAGCTGCTCTGAGGTCTCCCCAGAGCCTTCTCTTCTTCGGGCTGAACACCCCCAACTCTTTCAGCCTGGCCTCGTATGGGAGGTGCTCCAGCTCCCTGCTCATCTTCATGGCCTCCTCTGGACCCATTCCAACAGCCCTCTGTCTAATAATGGAATGTGCCGTATCATAATGTACCGCCCTTTTGGGAGGATTTGTGTTGGAAAGCAGGATCTCTGCTGAAATCTCTTCCCCATGGGATTTATACATAAGCAGAATTCCTGTGCCTTTCATGGAGAGTGGTTAGAGCCCCGAGGTTATAAGGCAATGCAAATTTAGAATGGGGTTGCACCACTTTTCTACCTGCTGGACTAGCCTTAGTACTAAGTGCACCATAACTCTGGAATGAACTTTCCCGTGCTTTTGGGATACAAATGCAACCTACAAGGCTTCCTCCTGGTGACCCCTACAATTCCCAGGCATGTGGGAACTCAGCAAACCCTGCCAGGCAGACTCTTTGTAGGCTCTTCACACTGATTTGGCTCCTCGTGGCACTCTGGGAGCTGAGAGATGCTCTCTGATGGACCAAACCAGCAGGAAGGTCTGTGCAGGTTTCTGCTGAGAGCCTGTCAGCTAAGCTTTTTAATTGGTATGCCCAGAAAATGAAATATTTTCTGATATTGTTGATGCTAAGGAATAAACAAGTGAAAGTCAAGCTTTTGCTCATCTTACGGATCTGTCTTGCAATAATGGATTATACCAGAAGACTAGACCCCAAATTGTCAAATTCTCTTTATGAAAGTTAAATAACATAGACTGTTATGTGTGATGGGCAACCTTTAGATACAGGCAATGTGCCTGAGGTAAGCAGCCTTTGGAAATCCTCTGCCTACCTCAACTCTCTTTCAGCGCTCTTTTTTTCACTGATGTTCAGGCACTAAAAAGTCTCAAAGAAACAAATCTGTTGAGTGCACCTGTCTGGGTTCATGTGAACAGCTGGTGTATTCCCACATGACAACTTCAAATTAAATTTTTGTAGCAAATTAATATTTGAATGCTTAACCTCATATTCAAGGCAGTGATAAATAAATACAGGGTATCCCGACACTGAGAGTCTCAAAAATGTTGTTGGCTGTCACGTTTTAGGGCTTGAGCATAAGGTAAGCACCCTTAATAACTATTAGTTCTTCTTTTTTTTCCCACAACAATCTGGAGGATGAAATCATTGCCCTATGTAGGAATGCAGCTTGATAATTTTATTCTTGGATAGGGTCAAGATATCAGCTGTTTTATGTTGGCCTGAGCATCAAGCTGTCATCACACAGCCTGCCTGAGGGAGTGGGCTGCTGGGGGTGCATTCTAACCATCTCAACAGAGACATCCCAACCTCTGCAAGCTTAACCACCCAAAAGTAAGGGGAAAGGCAGAGAACAAATGGGCTTTGGGTTTAGTCCCTTCCAGCACCATGTGATGGGCTGTTACTTCTCTTTTCTGTCTCCCATTGCAGGCTGGGATGTTTTCAGACTAAACAAGTCCCCGTAAGCTGAGACCCAGCCATGGTTTATGGAAGTACCCTGCGCAGCATGGTTAATAAATAAAAAGTTAAGAAAAATAAAAAGGCAACCTTTCCACTATTAACAAAAGACTCTTCAAAGCTATTCTTTTGCTTTGGGCTTTTACAATAATAAGCTGAAAAAATACATTAGAGAGTAGACTCCTTTCTAGCCTCTTCATATTTCATTTTACCTCTCACTTGTCTGTTTATTTTCATGTCTTTCCTGATTACTTCTCAATTGTAGAAAGACAACATTAGGCACAATGAGTTTTAAACATACTCCCTGGCCAAAATAACTCCAAGGGCTGTCTGCAATTTCGAACAGCTCACTGGTAAGTCTGAAATGAAATGTAAATGGAGTGATGCCTACAACAGAGCCGGACAGTCAGGACCTGGTTGGTGTTTCCCGTGCTCCGCCAATGTGGTTGTTATTTACTCCATGGACACCCAAGCAGGATAAGGATAAGTGTGACTCTGAGTTCCTTCACCTTCTTATGAAGATGAGCACTGTCTGGTAAAGTGCAAGTGATACTCCAGCTCCAAACCTGCTCTTTCATTTTGGAGTTGTCCAGAACACCTGATGGGACAAGTAAGCCTTAAAGCTACTTCAAACCTCCATGCAAATGGGTGGAAGTGTCATTAGGATCACAGATCTTCAAGTCATTTTCAGCCCTGGCAGCTTCTCTGGATGTGCTCTAAATTGGGAGTTTTGTCCTAGTAAGCATGTAAAAGTTTAAAATGTAGATATACTGTGATTTGCCTGATCTAACTTTTTAGATAGCCTTGCTTTGAGCAAGAGTTTGAAGCAGGTGACATCCAGAAATCTCTTCTGACCTATATTTTCCTAAGATTTGATGCAAGAATGGTATTTTAGGACTATGCCTACAGACACACTTGATTTTCTTGAAAGTGATGTTTGAAAACAGTCTCTTTCTATCTTTGCTCCTGTGTTGGTTCCAGAGGTTAGAAATTAGTTTTATAGACGCCCCTTGTGTTTGCTCAGATGTCTCTTTTGCGATCAGTTCTTTATTTTTGTGCTTTCCAAGGTGTTCTTCTCAGTGCCCCCTCCTGTTTCCTCTATGAGCTGTGCTGCTCAGGTGTGGAGAGCCCCGGGGTCTGCGGGGCGACTGCACCGGGCGAGGGTGAGCACATCTGGATCCAGTGGCTCAGCCATCCGAGCTACAAAAGCCAAGTGCGGAGTTTGCTCTTTTTCACGCTCATTCCTAAAAAAAGTGTTTGCAGCCTGCTTATAGGGTATAGGGGAGCTTGCTTATTTTCTAGATTTCATGGCAATGGCTTTGTCTTCTTTCTCTTAGTAACTGGAGAATATGATAACTTTAGAGATGTGTGCAGAGCTATCATTTCCCAGTTTCTGTGAGTAGCCACACCTATTAGCCCAGCCTTCCTGCAGCCTCCTTAGGTACCTCTTGAGGAGCTGGACTCGTTCCATCTAGCTTCAGGTGTCTAAGTACAGACTTCCAGTCCAAACTGGCTGTCCAGGTTTCCCATATAGCCAGTAGAGACAGCTCTAAAAGTGATACGGCTCATCCAAAGGAACACAGGAATGAATGATCCTCTTAAACTCACTCCTCTCTCTCTCTCTCTTTAATGATTATTGTCCAGATGAAGGGCTTAGACCAGACAATTAGCTTAGAATCGATGCTTAACATTTAGGTAGCTAAAATTAATGTGATGGATCCCATTCTGCGTGCTCAGATAATGACTCTAGCCTTTGTATCTCAAATTTTAGCTCTTCAATATGTTTTCATAGGTGTTCAGACTCTGCACTATGCTTTCAGATTAATTTCAAACTTCTATGGCTTAGAACACGTGCCTTCCATTACTGTTCATTATCATAAATATGTCATGTCATAATATAACTCTCTGTACCTGTAGAGAAAATCCTTCTGCTTTAAGATTCAAATCCATAGCCCACACAGGACTAATATTGCTGAAAATCACCCTACTAATGTCACAGGGACTCTCGTGCTTGTGAATTTTTCTGTCATGAGCACAGGCTCTAGGACTGTGCCTTCAGCCAATACAGGCACAAAGGGGATTGTAACGTTTTCTGTAACTTACCTGTGCAAAGAAGCAAAGAAAGAAAGAAAAAGAAAACTAAAGTGGATGCAAAGCTGCTCAAAAAGTCACTTCACTTCTCTATTTACTCCGAAGCGGTGCCTCTACTTAATCTGCGCCCGAGATAAATTAAAACAGCCTGCTGGAGGAATCTTTCAATCACGTCATTTCCAGCAGGTTCCTGTTTGGTTGGTTTCAAGGCCTTGCTGTTTTGGTATGTCTACAACTAGAAAGATGTTTTCCTAGTTTCTAACTTAAATCATCCTACTTAAAATATAAAAATCTTTTTTTGTTCTCTCTGCCTTTCACGTGGGAAACCTCGCTCCTTCCTGCAGGAAAGCTGCCGAGGGGCTCTCGATCAGGGGGTGCAGGGACAGGACGAGGGGAACGGCTTCAAGCTGAAAGGAGGGAGATTTAGACAGATATTATGAAGGATTTTTTTCCTGTGAGGGTGGGGAGGCCCTGGCCCAGGCTGCCCAGAGCAGGGGTGGCTGCCCCATCCCTGGAGGGGCTCAAGGCCAGGCTGGATGGGGCTGGGAGCCCCTGATCCAGTGGGAGGTGTCCCTGCCCAGGGCAGGGGTGGAACTGGATGGGCTTTGAAGTCCCATCTGACCCAAACCATTCTATGATACTATGATTACTTCCTGATCATTTTTATGAAGCTTCTATAAGCTATTTATACCTTTTTTGATATACTAATTGAAATGTCTGCAGCCTTTCTGGGTGGAACTTGGGATATTTGAAATATGTTTGCTTAAGTGTTATATGTGTGGGGGAAGAAGAAGGCTTTTCAATAGAATAGTTTTACAAATAATCTTACATGGTCCTAAAATATTATAATTTCTCAGGTAAGCCTGAAAACAGTTTAATTTTGGTATTTTATCAAAATGTTTCATTTTTTAACGATCAAAAAAAGAGAAAATGCTTTTAGGGCAAATGCTGAGCTCTGTTCTGTCCTCTTCTTCACCTGTGTCTTCAAAAAGTAATCATCATTTCTAAGCTTAATTCTAACCCAAACACTTCCCAAATCTGCAGGTATTTGGCATTTCCCTTCTGTCCCACTTCTAATGGAAAATCATTCTGTCTTTTTGTGAGTCTGTTCCCAGGACAAAAGAACTGTTCTCATTGGGAAGAAATGATAATAATAATAGCAAAGTGAAGTTCTCTGCAAATTGTATTTTGAGGCAGTTCATTTTATCCCTTAACTTTATTTTTGCAGAAGAAAGGGATGATTTGTCTTTGCAGTGACTGCAGGCCAAAGAGGGGAGAGAAGCTGAGAACCTTCCCGTCCATAACAAAACCTGGCAGCGATGGTCTTAATAGAGTTCAAGTTTATTTGACTAATTCTTTCACCACTTGTCAGAGAACGCGCTTTCGCCTGCGCCAGCAGAACAAGCTCGTTCCTCCCCCATTTCTCCAGTGAGTAGCACGAGCACTTGTGCGGAGCACACATTACCGCTAACTGTTATGATGTTTGCTGTCAAACTCATTTATTTATGCAACCGCTGTGGAAAAGCCCGGGGCCCATAAGCAGCCCTGAAAGATTTCAGAGCCCTGGTGTGGGGTCAAGAAAGGGAAAGTGAGGGGGAGGGCAAAGCCTCCGCTGGTTATGAGAAAGGAACTGACACAGGAAACGGTCACATATGGCACAGATTTATTGTGTCCTGGACTTCCCATTCAAAACTCATTATATCCACAGCTCAGAGCTGTTCATGGCACGGCCGCATTCATTTTTAGGTCTGGCATCTGATGAAGTTGCTCTGCTTTCTGGTGACGGTGGTAGATTTGTCATTCCTTGGCCAGAGAGACGGTGGCTGGGAGCACGTCGGCGCGGGCTCTGCCAGTCGCTGCCCCTTGCCGTTCTGCTGAGCCCTGGGTATCAATTTGAATAAAGCTTCACTCAGCGTGGTTGCTGGTCAGGAGAGAAAAATCCTTCTGGGCTTTAAACACACCTAAAGGAAACCAGGAATATCTTAAGGGGAAACATAAAGGGAAAAGCTTTAGCGACCTGCGAAACAAATTGATACTTGTGGAACAGCATGTTTTTCAGAAGGTGAAATAATTTGGACCAAAAGATGTTTCTCTCTGCATTTTTCTCTTTTAATCATCTTTCCTGGGAGATAGGATCCCTTTCACATCCAGCTATTGACTCTCTGAATGATGATTAATGACTTAAGGAAGTTTGTGGGAATATTTTTTTTTTGTGTTATCTGCTTCATAAGAGCATCTAAAAGCACCAGTCAGGGACCTGGGTCCTATTTTGCTAGCTGCTGTACCAAAAGCAAGTACTTCCACCCCTTAGCTGTGTACTGATAACCATCAGGGATCACAGAATCATAGAATGGTTTGGGTCGGAAGGGACTTCAAAGCCCATCCAGTCCCCCCCTGCCATGGGCAGGGACACCTCCCACTGGATCAGGGGCTCCAAGCCCCATCCAGCTTGGCCTTGAACCCCTCCAGGGATGGGGCAGCCACGACTTCCCTGGAGGCTATTAAGACCTAAATTGTCTCTCCCAGGCTGTCCTATGTAGGTTCAGTCTGTCCCACTTGCTCTGCCCACCAGTACCATCAACACTGGTGGTGCTTGTAGCCGTATCAATGCCTGCAAACAATAAACACCTAGTATCATAGAATCATTAAGGTTGGAAAAGACCTCTAAAGTCATCAAGTCCAACCATCAATGCAATACCAACATGCTTGATAAACCATGTCCTGAAGTGCCACATCTCACATTTTTGAACCCCTCCAGGGATGGTAACTGCACCACTGCCCTGGGCAGCCTCTGCCAGTGCTTCACCACTTTTTCCTAATAACCAGTCTAACACTTCCCTGGTGCAAGTTGAGGCCATTTCCCCTCATCCTATTTCTTGCTACTTGGGAGCAGAGACCACCACCCAGCTCATTACAACCTCCTTTCAGGTAGTTGTAGAGAGCAACAAAGTCACCCCTCAACCTCCTCCAGGATAAACAATCCCTGTTCTCTCTGCTGCTCCTCACAACACTTGCGCTCCAGGACAAAATGCAAGGACAGATATGGTTGGACTCGATGATCTGGTGGGTCTCTTCCAACCTGGTTATTCAATGATTCTATGATTCTATATTTCACACGCTGCACCTGTATTCCTATGGATTTGTATGTCAAAGGGAAATGTCAATGCAGAACCTGTGATGCATAATAAGAATGGGCTTGTACTATGGACTTCCCTTCAGTGGAAGCTTTAATAGCCATCTTTGTGTTCCTTGGGCACCTGCTTTTACAAAACTTGTAGGAACCTTGTATGTTTGAATCCACAAACGTCACTGAAATCGGGGCTTCAAAGTTTTTTTTATGGAGGAATGATGAGCAGAAGAACATAAAACCCCACACAGTGTGATCTTATGACACTCGTTTCCTTCAAAAATAAGTTTCTTTAAAAGAAAGAAGTAATAGCCTAAAGCAATAGCTCTTTTCATTTACACAGTCCGTGCCCTGAGACTGCATTTATTTGTGTATCTCACACACGTGCTTACACAAAAACACGAGCAAGCACACATGCCAGCGTGAATTTCTCTGTGTGTGGCCTCAACACACACCTTGCAAGAAACCCGCCACAGGTGAGGTACTCGCATTGCACACCCGGGTGTTTATCCCCCACGGGGACACCTGAACACTAGATTTGAGTCTATCCCTAATTTACAGCCAGTGGAACCTCTACAATCGATGGGGTTGCCTTGCTCAGCGGGCTCTGCAGCCGACCGCCGTGGTTTCACTTACCAACAGAAAGATTTATCAGGCTGGTGTTTGCAGATACTTCCAAAGGACGAGTGTGTAGGCATGAGGACCCTGTGCCAGGGGTCAAACTGGAGAATCGAGGCTAAAATCATTGATGAGGAGCATCTGAGCTCAAGAAACGTAGAAAACCTTTTGTACAGAACAAATGACTGACCTCAGAATAATTTACCTCCGTGAGATTTCCAAGGTCCTATTGCAGGGCCTGTGTTTTTTATTTCACATTTGAATGTCAGCAGGTCAAAAGGACCAGTTAATACTGATGAAATGTTCCCCCTCAGCAGGGAGATGTGCAGCCAGCCCAGGGCCAAGGAATCGCAGTTTCTGAACGGGGTCCCATTTGTCTCTCCCCTCCCCCTTTTCTCCTCCTCACTTTTATAGTTTTGCAACTATAATGGTAGTTAAATTAGAAATAACTGACGGGCAAATCCAGCTGGATGGAAAGAAAATTGTGGGAGATTTATTTTATTTTGATAAAAAACTGACATTGCCTTTTGTTTTTGTCAAAAAAAGACTTTATTATTCCTTGTACCATGAATTGTGAAATCTATCACGAAATGGGTAAAAATTATTGAAGGAAATGGCCGTGTTAACCTGAAGGGGAAAATCATTAATGTTGATGTATTTCATTCAATTTTAAATGTAGAATTTGTTTTATTTTATTTTATTTATTTGTTGTTGGGGAACTAGGGGAAAGGCAGGAGACTTGCAAAGGACTCTATGTGCCTCTAAGTCAAAACATCTATTTTAAAAGCACTCTTCCCTCCTTCCCCCCTGCTTCATTTTTCTACATAAAGGATATGAGACGGTGGTGGTGGTGGCTTTTTTCCTAAGACAAGAGGACCCTCTTGGCTCATTTTTCTTTTCAAATGTGAAATGAGGTGGAAAATCCTCATTTCACGACGGGAAGGACGAATATTGACACAAAGTTAGTATTTGTCAGGAGCCCTAGAAGCAACCTGAGTGCTGAAATCTCACACAGATATTTATGTTTGCGTGTCTGTGTCTGTGTGTGCTTGTCTATAATTAAATAATGAACTCGACTTTAGCATAGAGGAGGGTGCAGAAAGCAATGTCTGCTCTCTGAGGCTGAGGAAAGAGCTGCAGAGGGTGAGCACACACACTCTCCATGTATTTTTTCTCTGTTTCGTGCACTGTGCGGGATGCACACACGGCACACGTGCCCGTGCCATGCCCAGCACGCACTCGCCCTCTCCCTCTGCTGCAGGCTGGAACGTCTTCTCCATCTTTCCCACCCATTTGTAGGATCCCCAGGTGACTCACACTCCCCTGTTTTCTCTTTCTCTTCCCTCCCCTCGCGTCTGTCTGCACAAATCTAACCTGTTTCATCCCATCTCACCCACGACAGGGGGTTCCTCCTGGACTTTATCGCTGCAATCGTTCATCGCCAATGTAAATAGCGCGTGTCAGCTCAATATTCAGTGGTCACTCAGTATTTATTAAGTACTGTCCACTCTGGCCTTTTTTAGAGGAAAGCCCCAGGGCAGATTAGCTGCTGGCCCTGGCACACCATGACACTTATCTACTCACATTGATTATGAGAGTCAGCTGTGGCCGAGACTCGCTTTTTTCCTTCTCCTCTCAGACCCCTCTTACAAGCACCCCTGCTTGGATTTTCATGAGGAAATAATCAGATTAGGGATTCAGCGGCGAGTTCATATGGAGTTCTCTTTCTGCAGTGTGCTACTAACTGAATAAACGTGTTTTGTGGTAAATTGTAAATGACATTATGATTACTAAGGCCAGCATGGGTTTCATTTAAAAGTGATCGAAATTGCAGGCTGCAGGAATTGCGACTGGCAGATAAGGCCATTTGGAAGGAGACGGGCAGCGACGCGAGAGCGCGCAGGGTGTGTGTGCGGGAAACCGAGCAAACCCACTTTGCGAGGCAGGCAGGGAAAAGGAAAGTCCTGGGAAATCATAAAATATCAGCAAATCTTATTTGTAGACAAGAGAAATGTCACCGGGGGGAGATGGGAGGTTTCCGGGAGGGCAGGCGATGAGATCTGCGGGCTGCCTGCCTGCTGCAGGGCGCGTCCTCCCAGCGCTCCAGGACAATATTGGATGTCTCAGAGTGCAGCGTTTCCCCTTCTGCTTTGGAATGGAGTCGCTGCTCCCTCTCCCTTTGCTCCCGGCACGCGCCGATAGCAAAGTACTTACAGTGAGAAAGTGAAAAAAAGGAAAGGCGTGAAAAGGGGAAAGAAAATGGTAAGTTGGTGTCTAAAAATAGGAGGTTTCTCACAGATCCTATCTGAGTTAGACATCCTCCCTGAATAAAGCTTGGCATTTATATAATTTCCTGGCTTTCCACGATGATGTGCAGGGAGAGCTCATTCTGGGGAAGGCTAGCAGACCTGAGTCTGCACGAGAAATCCCCTTGATGCAAATCATGGGTGAGCGTCCACAGGATCCAGGCATCAAGATGTAGCCGTAAGCAGAGCCCAGACTTATTTCTTATTGTTTGTTTCTTTTCCAGGAATCTGTTATTTCCTTCTAGCAGCGAGTTGCACAGTCGTGGTGTTTCCTTGATAAGGGGAATGCCCTTTTATCCATCCAAAACTTTGTGGCTCTCAAAGATGTTGCTGTTACTTTCTTTTTTTAATGAACATCAGGTGTTATTGTTTTGCATGCACATCCCCAAAGATGCTGAATGAGGAACACGGAGTTAGTTTAGACATTGTCTGTGTTTTGCCTAACACAGTTGTTAGCACATCTAACTTGGGAAGGGGCAGGCTCAGGGTGGGAAGGATGAGAGCTGACTACAGCAGCACATACCGCCTTTGATTTTATTTTGAAGGGAGGAAGGAAAAACAGAAACACACACTTCTTCCTGCCCCCCCCCAGCCCAAGATGCTCCAGGCAGAAATGTTTATCATTTTGGTGCCTGTATCTGAACTCGTTTACTTTTATTCTCTCTTTATAATCAGTGATGATCTCATCATTGCAGCCTGAGGCACAATTTCTCTCATCCTAAAGCAGAGACCTAAATTTGGTCAGATGGAGCATTCCCTTGCTCTGAAAACTCAATGGGGCACATCTCTTTTGTATAGATCCTGCCAAGAAAGGATCCCACAGTCATCTGGGAGGGGATTCAGTAGCAAATTCTGACATGTATGGAAATGTCTTAGCTTCTGTTATATTCAGTGGAAGAACACCTAAAATAACACCTGTAGTGGCTTTTGCCCTCACGTGGATCGTGTGTTGTATCTACGGATTTTGTAGGTACCCATACAAGTCCATATGATGTTCTGCATTTGTGTTCAGGTGACAGGTTCCTACCTCTGGTAAGGAAAATCAGCATTGTAAAGGGTGATCCAGCTGACGAAACAGGTATTTCAGGGTGAACTTCATTGCTTTCTAAACTGCTTTGTCTGTATTAACGGAATTGGGAGTGTTTCAGTTACCATAAATGTGTCTAGTGTAATTTCAGGTGCTGTGGGGTGTCACGCCAGGCCTCCAGCTGCCACCCTTGAAGGGCACAGGTCCTCTGCAGACCCTGTGCCACATGTCTTACACATCCCATGAGATGCTAGATGCCTGCCTGTGGGTAAATGCTTTAAACTCCGTATCACCGCTGACTGCAAAGGAAGCTTAGGACCACAAGCACATGTAACTCCATTATTTGTAGCTGCCTGAATCTGCTGCTTTCTTTTAGCGCTATATCTCATATTTGTTTGAGCTAGAATCCCTGTGAGTGGGATGTGAAGGCTTCAAGTAGAGTTAAATGATCTTCCCAAAGAATTACAGTAGTGCCCTGATTTGTTATCCTGCTACAAGCTTAGCACCAGGACAACGTACAAGACATAAGGACAAAGGGACATAACGGTGGGTCAGACTGAAGGTCCAGCGACTCTGCCTGCCCTTTCAACAGTGGCCACAATTTGATATCTAGAAAGACCAAAACAAGAGTATATGCTACTTCCCTGTAATTCAGTAGCAGTTTTAAGTCAGTTCCTGTTCAAGGACACCTTGAGGTAGATGCGGTTTCTAGCTGTTTAATACCCCTTAGTGTCCAGACTTCTCTTTAAACCATGCAAAATTTTACCATCACCAGAAGTAGTTTTGAGCACTGAATGGGAAAATAAACAACAATATCAGACTGTTGAGATGATGTTTGTAACAATTTATTTTTTTTAACCTTCCCATCTCCCCTTATTTTCTTCCAGGAATTTACAGAGATGACAGCAAGTGTATCTTCAAGCTCTCAGTTCAAGGCTATTTCTGCAAACAGACAGATCATGCACTTGTCATCCTAGAGAACCTGGACCCCAGTATGGTCAGCCAGAGAATGTTTCCTGTGGTAGCAATGTCTGGCAGCTTTATGGACACCTTCAGTGACGTGACTTCGCATGCATCATGTTATCCTGCAGAGCATCACTCTGCTCTCTTTTCTGTGTTGCCATCCACCAAAGTCACCACAATTTGCTTCCCAGATCTGGCACCTCTGACTTTCAGACTCTACATCCTCAGTGGCCAAAACACAACAAGAGTGCCCCTTGCTATATTCTACAATGAACCTCTCAGCCTTCGTGTTTTCATTCAAGGGAAATACGTCTCTCCAACCCCATCTTCTTTTTCACTGAATGAAGGGGCAGGAGCCAATTACTTTAGCTTTGAGGATAATCTTCTCTACGTTCTCCTGAATGAGGAGGAACCTGTAGAAATAGTTGCTGGCCTTTCCCTTCTTGTGGCTTTCACTGTAACTGAGGCTGTCGGGGAGGAGGATGAAGCAAGTATAATACATCGATTAGCTGATTTCTTGAAGGTCGGTCATGACCAAGCCAGAGTAATCCATCATGTGCTGGGAGGTGAAAGCATGTTAAAGGCAATCTCGGACAGTGCTAGCAAAAAGAGATATCACTGCCCCAGCATGGCATTTTACACGGCCTCTCATGGTAGATCTGTCTTACAGAAAGTGGACAGAGGACCAGTGAGCACCCGAGCTCTGCAGCCACCTGATGTAGGTGGTTCGAGAGTGCTAATCATTGAACTTGGTGATCCACCAGACCATCCAAAAGAAGAGTTGACAAGTGACAGGCTGAAGAGTTTGTTCGGAACAATTATCAACAGTCATCAGACTGGAGACCTTCAGAGAGGTCTGGGTTTGCCTGTTGATACTTTAATGGTGACTCAGCCTGCGCTACTGCTTCCAACAGAAGATACCAATAGGTAAGTGTTACCTGCAGTATTAGCAGAGGTTGATACTGATTTGAGTGTAGTGAGGCCATTCCCCCAATTGATTCGCTTATTAAGATAGATAGTAAGTTCTCTGTTGACTAAAATATGACTAAACAAACTGGGACACAGTAAAGTTTCCATTATGGAGCTGTGTCCAAGTACTAGCTGGGCTCCTGAGTGTGAAAGCCCCTATTATTCTGCTTGTGCTCATGGATCTCTGTAGTGTAGAGATGTCTGTGATGCTTTAAATCTGGAGCAGGGTTCCTGGATGTCTGCCATGAAACTACAAAGTCTTGGGTAAAGCCAATGATTCTAAAGAAGTTTAGACTGCAATTGTTCTTAAATTTTAAACCATCAAATCTAGAAATGTTTATAAATTGATGTAGCACCAGAGATGTTTTATGAAAGATGTGTTGTTGCCTTAACTGACTTGCAGGTCTAAGCATTGTTTCATATAGTTCTAAACTTTAAGGCCAGAAAGAACTGTTTAATCTTCTACTTCAATCTCCTGCATGACACAGGGCACTGCTGTTCACTTGAATACCTCAGTCTTGACATTTCTTTCTGGCTAAAATTCTAGAAAACTATCTGGTCTTGAAGATGCAAGATCTGAACACATCCTGTGCTACCAGAATGGGTGCTTAGATACTGGTTGCCATCTCTGGGTTTGCTGTCACAAGTACTTACCCCACTTTCTCTTGTCAGTGTTTCTATCTCCAGCTTTTCATGAGCGTTTCTTGTTCTTTCCTTTGCTGTTATATCAATAATTTTCTGGGTACTGACCCTTCCTCCTCCTCCAGATACCTCCAGAGTAATCAAGTCACTTACCTGTCTGCTCTTTAATAAATTGAAAGGCTTGAGTTCTGGTGACTGTTTCTTCCCTTTTCTGTCTCTGCTCTCTGAATCCTTTTTGAAATGCGTATGTCTGAAAAGCCAAGTTTTCTTTCATATCAGCGACATATACACCAATGGTATTAAACCCTCTTTTCTACTGATTGAAATGCTCCCATTTTCCCATTTTCCCTCAGAAATAGGGAGTGATCACGATCCTGTCTTTGCTCACTGCATTCTCTAATTCCTTTTCAGTTCTGTCTTTCCAGGATCCAAACCTACCCACCTTGTTTGCCCAGATCCATACAGCACATGGCCTCGGTGCCCATGTTTGCCTATTCTCTCCATAATTTATCAGCCCCCTTCTGTGCATTTGACAGGATGACATAGGACACCCCTTCCCTTTATAACCATTTCCCACCGGGAGCTGCCTTTGGAGCTGTCTTGGTTAACTGGTTTTTGGTCAGGTTTGTACACACTGACGTTTATGGAGGTTCTATACCAAGGCTCAGTTTTCAAAGGCCATTTTTTTCCTTTTATCCACAGCAATGATCAATCCTTTCTATCTCTCTTTCCCCTTGTTGCTCTTGTCATCCTCTTACAGCCAGTGTTTGCGTGGCCCAGATGGCAGCCCTTGTCTGCAGAGAAGGCTGGGAGGAACAGGGCTGGGAAGGGAGCAGACAGCAGTGTATTTCAGCCTCAGATCCTGAATCGGTATTAAAAGCATATGGGAAATTTGAAAAAAGTAATTACCCATCTGTTTTTAATAGGGGACATGGGATTTGATGTTTGGCAACCTTATTGTGTACTCTCTTGATATTGCATAATATTATTTTTTGATGTGCATTACTGAGCCTTACCCAAGTATGAGCCTATTCTGTCTTTGCAAGAATGAAATTGGATTTGTCTAAGAATTACTTCCTCTAATTAAGACCATATCCTCTCACATTTACCACTGACCTCTGTACCATCGCGACGTCTATTAACTTCTAATGTTACAAACTGCTATTCACATGCTTCACTTTTCTACCAGGCACTGAGGATCTCATGGTAGTGAAGCAAGTCCAGTAGGGATCGTTGGTCTGGGACTATAGGAAGTTTTGCCTTGTTTTGTTGTTTGGTTTTGGTTTGTTGATTTAGGCGTTTCCTTTTCGAAGTGTGTTCTACTAGGAACAGTGGGAAATTATTACTTGAAAAATCAAATCTTAAATCGGAGCCAAACTCTATAAAGTTCTTCGCTATTATTTATCAGCAGAACTAGTGTCACTGTTGTCAGTGGGGTTTTTGTGTTACAGTTGTAATAGGAAATGTTTTCCTGTCTTTACGCCATCCCAAGACATGCCAGAGCCCACAGACTGAGACAGGTACGGCACCTCATTCTGTGTGCCCGTTATTGGTGTTTGGAACTGAAGGAACAATCACAGATACAATGTGGGAAAGGAAGAAGCTATAATTTTTAAACTAAGTTCACCAGACCCCCATTGAATGCTTATGGGTTCCTGAATACTTCAGTGTAGCATGATGCGGGGTGAGCAGAGACGATATGCAGGAGAGGACCACCCTCTTCTCTGTGCCAGGGAAGAAGCTTTGTGGTTGCATTTTTTCAGGCATAAATGACATCTTCTCCACACGGGGGACTGCTCTCTCAGCTGGGATTTTTTCTTTCTATCTGTGCATGCTCTGTGAAACCAGTTGTAGCATCGAGGATCAGAACAAGTGCCCTAGGCAGGAGGTGTTTTTATCACAGGGGCAAGAGCAGTGCTAGCTTAAAGCCACAGATTCACCTTGTCAGTAGAGGAAGACTTGGGATGTGTGCTCGAAAAAATACTGACATCACCAGATAACAGGACCAGCTCAGAGCTCATCCGCCCTTGGCCGCTTGGGCTCCTCTGCAGGGTTATTTATTACTCCTCATCAGTCATAGCTTTTCTGGAATTACTCATGGCTGACATTTCTGATGCGATAAGGCCACAGATAACTTGTGAAATGAAATCAGGGTTTTCCTGTTGGGACATGCAGTGTCCCCGCTGTCTATCTGTCTCTCTCTAGGCAGTACGTGCTAGCACAGGTAAGGATAATGGGGCTGGGATTACAAGTCATGACAAGTATTCTACTGTATTTTTCTCTGGAAGGAAAAGAGAAATATTTTCACCTCTGAGTTGTGCAAAATCGAGTCAGGCTCACAGAGATACACAGAACACGCACTCCAGCCAGGCCAGTCTCCTTGCGGTTTCAGATTAGTGGCTCCTCTTGCATCAAGACAACAACAAAAGGGCTTTGATCAGCAGAGGCTGGGTGTTTGGTTTTGCAGCCCAGGACAGTGAGGCTGGAGGGAGCCTTGGAAACCTCGTTGTGGTTGGGTAGCTAGGCAGTAAATCTGTATATTGCATTGTCAAGCCATTAAAACATTATTTGTTATGGTTTGAAGTGCTTTTTTACATTATTTTAATTTAAATCCTTTGTTAGGGTCACCTCAAGCAGGACTCAGTGGTCTTTCAAGAAGAGACAGAAGTGGCTGCTAGGACTGCTATAGCCACACAGAGCTGGAGAATCAAAGATGACTATCACGTACTTTTATCTTCCTGTGAATGTCTGTGTATTAATATATACTGCAATGTATTTACAGATAGAAATCTCTGGTTTGCAAAGTTTGCCTAATATCAATATAAAAGTAAAAGTGCAAGGACAGGAGAGCACAACAGTGAATCTATTGTGTGTGTTTGTGCAGATGCCTTTATACGAAATCAGAAATAGAAAGCTAGACAATCATCCAGAAGCCACTTAGTCCGTATCCCCACACTAGAGCAGGGTGCTTTGTTCCTGGATGGACCTTTAACCTGCTGCAGACTGAGACTGGCAGGCATTAATCTTCCTTTGTTAAGAGTTTAGCTTTGGGGTAGCAGGTGAAAACCTGTGTGCGCGCAGGAAACAAGAGCAAGACGCACCGTAAGCCATAAAAGTGAGGCAAATCATCAAAGAACTGCCCGATTCAGCCAGCAATACCCGTGCTGAGGACTAGACAAGGAATTACTAATTTGCATCTCATGACATATACACAGATAGGCAGGGGAAGAGGTCCAAATCAGAATAATTCTGACATATCCTAACCCCAAGGTGCTTGAGTCTGATAACTTAACTGTGGGTTTCAGGCTGGTTGCTGTTTAGAATTGCACAGGGTTTTAAAAAAGAGAGATCACACCTTTTTTCCTGTGGAGGGACTCGGCTTTTCCTCCAGCGGGTAGGCAAAGGCAGGATGCTCAAATCTGTGAGCTCGGACCTACAGCTGTTGCAGTGGTTGAGGTTTTATCTGTCACGTGCCCCTGAAGTGAAGATGTGGAAAAGGTAATACACAGACTTCAACTTAAACTGTAAGTTTAAAATGTCCTTAAAAATGTGCTTGTGGAATTTTATGTTAGATGATCATAGGGAAGCTATAGAAGGCACATTCTTGAGCAGCACATGCCGCTCTGCTTGTTGATGTAGAAAAACAAAAAGTCAGTTCTTGTAGATACAGGGAAGAACATTTAAGATGATCGTGGAAATGGAATTTATTTTAGAGATGTACGGAGTAGAATCACAGAATAATTTAGTAAAGAGTTTGGTTTGTTTAACTTGGCAAAGCAAAGCTGAGGGGAGATGTCATTCTACCTGTGAAAATACAGTGGAAGATGAAATACCAGAGAGAAAGCTCTGGACGCTAATGGACAAGGACATCACAAGAACAAATGGATATAGAGTTCCAAGAGGTAAACTGGCATTTAAAAACAGAAGAAGGTTTCTACTCAGAGAATGAACTGGAAGAACCTTGCAACAGAACTGGGAGAAGACCATTTCCCATTCAACAGCACTCTGTTTTCCTTCGTCACGTGGCCAAAGCTATGTTCTAACGGATTTTGTTTTTTAAAATAACCGTATTTTGGGAATAGCTGTGACCCATTTCTGTCCACCAACTCATTCAGCAGTCTAGTAAAACTGGAAGAGCACACATGAATAACCCAGAAGGTTTCAAATCAAAGGAGTGGTGTTATGTAATAAGCTATTAACAGGAGGAACTGGAAAAGAGATTTCTTGAGAATAGAGGGGAGGCTAATATGTGTTTTGACATATAAAACCGTGTGATCATATTGCTCTATAGGAATGAATTTAACTCTTTTGTTCTCAATCCATAGTTCTTTTCAACCTGGGAAACTGAGTAGCTGTAGGATCTGTGAGGTGTTCATCACGAACTCAGAGAATCAGCCATATCGTTCTGTGCTGAAGATGGTGACACTGGGGGCTTGTACATGAAAAGGGTTTGCATGAAGGCATTCTGGGTCCCAAATGTGAAGTTTATTTATCACAAATTTTTTTTTTTTTTTTTTTTTTTAATTCTAGTGGCATTTTTAGCAGAAAATCCAGGAGCTGAAAGAGGAATCAAACCTGAACTGTCAGTGTATCGATGGAGTCAGGAAGACACAGTCACGCCAGGGATGGTGATGCCACTCAAGGTCTTTGACTGTGCAGCTAGTAGGCCATGGGTCTGCTCTTCTGGTGTGTTTCTTAACATTAAATTCAGAGAGGGGGAACTGAGGAGATGCCTTGTGGCCCTTATACACGGTCAATAGAGGAATTAAACTGCAGCTTAAGCAGAAATGCTTTTCATCTCAGGACTATTCCATGTAAGAACAAAATATATCTCACAGACTAGGTCTATGAATCAGTCATGGAGGTGGAGGGTAGTGCCACAGTAGAGACTACAGCAAATTACGATGATGTCTGTCTGTAAGACTGAGTGCCTGGTTTTGAGAGGGTAGAAGAACCAAAACCAGCCAGAGTATTCTGCCCCTTTATATATGATCCTTGTGTGAAGCCTTGCAAAAATCTCCAAAATACCCTTCTAGGTGCCAGCTATGGGGCTTTCGCATTGCCACCGCAAATCAGAGAATAACAGTTTTTCACCACTGCTCTCCCTGACTGGAATGCTTCTATCAGAATAGGAGTTAAAAGATCTATCACCCATTACCGGTCCCCAAAGTTGCATTTCCCCTCTGAGCCTTATTTTCAAGCTGAATTTCTGTTACTACACACTGTACACCTTAAACCTATCTAAAGTGTTGCCAGTCCCACTCAAAGGTAACACTCAAGATTCAGGCAGTTGGAAGTCCTACCCACACTGTAACTGCAATGGAAACCACAGCTCACTCTGACGATGGGCAAAGCCCAACTGGTTCCTCTGCAGGAGGTAGGGGAGGTGAGAGGACAGCAGGAGAGAGTAGAGGAGGAAGATGAAGAGGGTAGGAGAGACTTGGAAAAGGAGTGTGTGGCTTTGCAAGTTTCTGTGGGAGTAAGGAAGGATATATTGCCATATATTCCCCACACCACTGTGGTTCTTTGTATTTGAAGGGGTTTGTGCTATTAAATGTTAATTAATAGTCTAGGGGATCAGGTCAAGAGCAGCTTTTCCCAATTTCCCGGTGTTCCCCCAGAAGTTATGGTTGTTCAGACAGATGCAGGAGAGCCAGGAGTGTCCCCATCATCTTTCTCAGGGACTTCACAGAGATCTGGTCCCAGCACTGGCACCCCAGTGCTGTCAGACAAAACCTGCCTTGCTCATGTCACTAGGTCATTTTTTGCCCTTAACTATTAATGGGACCTGCAGTAAAAGGAATGATTTACACAGTGCGTGCACAAGGCAGAAAGGAGCTGCTGACCCTGTCTCTGAGGGACCCATCCCTTCCCCAATCTGCCTTTTTTAACATGTGAGTGTTGTCATGTTAAATAATCAGCAGAGCTTGGCTGGTGTGACGTTAGAGTGAGTGGTGACTGCGTTGGCTCCCAGGTCATCCCACTCAGCTCTCGCGTCGCGCTCTCGACAGCTGTTCTGCGTTGGACGGGAAAGGGAGAGAAATTCTTCAACGCACTTTGTTAGCAGGAGCCCGGCAAATGAAGGGTTAAATGGCTTTGGGTGCTAGGTCTTTGTGTGTGTGTGTGTGTGTGTGTGTGTATGCTCACACACACCTTGGTTTGGCTGCAGGACCTCACGCCCGCAGGCCACAGTCACATTATCATCTGGAAATTGGATAACGACAGCACAATGACAAATCCAGGTTGCTTGCAATAAGGTGCTAATCCCTTTGCTTTAATATCGGAGCAGCGTGTAATGATGTTTGGACATCACTCCAGTTTACTGACGACCCCACTGGGGCCGGCAATAGAAGCGTACAACTGTCTAACAAGCCATCAGGTGATCGCCGTCGTCAAAGCAACGGAGGATGCAATCTAATCTTCCCTCCATCCCTTCCAGCTCCCAATAAGGACCAGATTATAGAAGTGGCCCATCAATGCTTGGTAACTCGAATCAATTAACGTTAATTCGCACAATGCTATGATGTATTGTGATCACTTTCATTTCGGAGAAGGGGGAAGAAATTGCTATAATTCACCTAAAATGAGGTTGTCTATGGTGCTGAGGTATTAATTGGGTGTCCATATTAAATGGAAAAGGAGCAGGGTAGTGAAGGAAAAGTGGATGAGTGACTCTCTTGGCTGCTATTGACCTATCAGAAGAAGACAGTGCCCTTTTCCTTTGCTTTTATCTATTACAGTTTTCCCTATTGCGTGTCAAGTTGATGTATTATAAAAAATTCATTTGGTGACCTTTCACCCCCCTAGCAGATTAAACAATTTCACTGGGATGGCATCATTAACAGGGCCTTGCATTTAATGATGATTTCTCTAAAAGGCCACGGAGATTCGATTTTAAGCTAACAGATTTATTGCACTATTATAACATATCGTAAAAAACCGTACCACCTACGGTCTGGTTTTAGGATAGAAACTGTTTAAGAGTTTATGTGGAGCTTAAAGTGGTATTACCTTGGGATACGCAGCGGCAGCGAGGCTCTGACCTCCGGCGGGACGCTGTTTGCATTTAATAAAAGGTGTTTTTCTGACAGTAAACTTCAGCGGTGCGTTAGGGAGGAGGCCCGGCTCAGCTCCTCACCACTCGGCTTTGTAAGTCTGGGTATTTCTGTTCATCTACAGTAATTAATGGGGATCGCTAATGAATTGGGAGGACTTCTCTCCCTTATCTGATGCACCGGCTTTGTCTCTCTTTCTAAAGGCTCCTGGTGATCCCGTGTCACCCTTGAGTGGATCCAATAAATCTCTCCAGACTCCTTATTTTCTCTTTATGAGATGTCTTGCCACTTTCAGACTGCTGGAATCTGGACTCCAGCGGCTGAATCCAGCCTTTGGTGCCACTAGGACTGAGAAGTGCTAAACAAAGGTTGTCTGAGCAAAAGGGAAGACTGACCTTATGGGCGAGACATGCCTGTGTGCTCCTGGACAGCTGTGTTCGTGCCCTGTGACTGCATTTACTGATTTGTAAAATGAGGGAAAAAAGAATCCTGAAAGCAGGGCTGAGAGCCAGTGAGAGCATGGACAGTCCCTGGTAAATGGAGAAATGGAGATCTGATGCTGGTAGTGCCCCAGAAGCTAAAGCCAGAGGTTGTTGATCAAAAAGTCTGGGTATTTTAATCACTACATAGTCCTAGAGAATATGTGTTGGACCTCTTCTTCAAAACTTCTTCAGTCTAACAAACTTACCTGATTGTTTCAGCAGCCATAAAATGGCCAGCCTCCAGCTAAAGCATCTTTGCTTTATGAGAGGAAACCCTCACAGTGATTAGATAAAAAAAACCACTTCTCTCGTCCAGCCTTGCCCACAGAGGCACTTGGGTTACTTGTTTCTTATTCCAGTTCACCGTCAATCTAGGCCCCCTTGCTACCTCCCTGTGCTACTCGATAGCTTTCTGCCATCGCAGAATCTGACATGCAAGGCAGTGGACACATCGCTTTGTTCAAAGTTCCCTGCTGCTGCTGGCTTTATTTCCTCTGGCTTTGGTTTCTCTCTGTACCACTGCAAAACACGGGTCTCTTTGGAAATAAAAGGCTTCTTATGGAAAGCCCTTTTGCTCAATATAGGAACAACCTCCAACTCCTCACCATCTTCTGATGCTTCTGTCACATTTTCCCTGTCTCTAATACGTAATGATAAGATTTGCAGGGGCGGGGGGCATAGGTCTGAGAAATGAGAGGGCACAGGGATCTGGTGTCTGGCTGAGCTCATCACCTCTCCTCCACATCCTGACAGACCTACAGGTGAACTTGAACATACTTTGTCTCAACAAGTCCTCGGCTTGCCTATCTCTTGTCTTCCCTGTAGCATCTTCTTCCCTGTAGCCTGTCTTCTCTTCACCAGCAATCACGTTTTCAAGAGGAAAAAAAAAAAATCTCTGGTTCAAACATGACGTACTATTCATTCCTCAATTTCTTCTCAATCTCCTTTCCCTTCCAAGGACAAACTGATGCCGCAACACCAAAATTGCAAACATACCCAGACAACCGCTCGCTTGTAATAGTTTCATTATCTATGTTTATTAGGAGATTAAACTTGCCAGGGACCATTCCCTGGCACCAAGGTCAGCTGATGTGGGTCAGCCTATGCCCATAAAATTAAATTCTCTTGCCTATCAGTTCACAGTGGCCTCATCCAGATTTCCAAGCGAGAATATTCTCTGTCTGTATTAGCTCTCAGGCCATTTGAGCGTTGTCCTGGACTTTGCTGTTGAGCCTGGACTACAGCTTGGGATGGACTGGCAGTTAAACAGTGGAGCTGGTCAAGTGTCAGTGCCAAGGCTTGTTATTTATAACACAGACAGACGTTCTCATACATAGATGCATCCATCAACATTCCTGCTCTCTTGACCTAGACTCTGCATCTGACCTCTTTCCCCATGAAATTAGCTGATAACAGTAGCTATTATTACTATTGTTATCATTATCATATTTCACGCTGAGGGTGGGGAGGCCCTGGCCCAGGTTGCCCAGGGAAGCTGTGGCTTCCCCATCCCTGGAGGGGTTCAAGGCCAGGTTGGATGGGGCTTGGAGCAGCCTGGTCCAGTGGGAGGTGAGGTGGAATTAGATGATCTTTAAGGTCCCTTCCAACCCAAACCATTCTATGATTCTATGAATATTGTTGTTGTTATTATTACAGTTGTTATTAGTATCATTATTATTATAGTTGCTAATTATAATTAAAATGACATGCTTTCCTTGATTTTACGGAGACTTTCTTCCCTCTGCCCCCAATTTCCCCACGTAGGTTCCCAGTCAGAGCCTAACACCTGCAGCAGGTTCCCTGCTTCCCGTGAGCTCCAATTCCCTTGCTCCCAGAGAGCAGGCACTTGCTGTCCTGCAGAGCCTCAGTCTGTTGTGCATGTGTGTGTCAGCACTGCTGGCGAAAGGAGCTGGGATCCTGCCCCAGTGTCCCTGCTGGCTGAGGTATCACGAGCGGCCCCCTTGCCCGCTGTGCCGCGTTCAGCAGAGCTGGGAGGCACTGAGCGACGGAGCTGCTCCCCTTGGGCTCTGCCAGCAGGGAGCTGCAAACCAGCCTGCTCCTTCCCAGCACGAGATGTCAGGGCAGTGATGGACCAGCGTGCTCTGCTTGCCCCTCAGGAAGAGCCACGTCTCCTTGCTCTGGTCCTCGCCGGCACGCTTGCCTGTTCCCACCTTCCAGCTGCAAAGCCTGGAGAGCCTATTTTCCTTCCAGCACCCATCACTCTCCTCCTCCTCCACACTCACTTGGAGGAACGTGGCTCGGTGGGTGCAGGGCTGGGATATACACACCATATTCTGAGCTGTGTTACCTGCAAACAGATGTTCATTTTAATGTGTGCATGTGTATTTTTTTTTGTTTTATTTCCTTTGCTCTCGGTCACCCGAGGGAGTCGGGGAGGCCTCCTGCACCTTCCTTCAAGTGTGAGCTGAGCCCAGCAGCGCTTCAGGGCTGAGGCAGGGCATGTCATGCCAGTATTCTTCCTGTTTGTTGGCAGCTTGGAAGAAGGTGGAGAGCAAAAAACAAAAACCAACTTGGCTACAGCCATGCCAAGATTCACCTAAACTTGTCAGGACTCGGTTGGAGCCAGAGAGCTCGCAGGGGGAGCTGAGCTGTGCTGTGAGAGCAGCAGTGCCTGAGCGAGTTGTTCCTGCAGAGAGTTTCAGTCACAGTCCCGAACGCACATTTATGGCAGGAGGTGGAGAAGAGCACATGTGAAACCATCGGTGCCTTTGACGTGAATTTTAAATCATTGCCTTTCGGACTTGGACACTGACAACGAATTGAAAGGACCTACAGAAGAACTGAAACGTTTCATAGAATCACAGAATAACCAGGTTGGAAGTGACCCACTGGATCGTTGAGTCCAACCATTCCCACCAATCCCTAAATCATGCCTCATCCACCCTCACATTAAACACCTCCAGGGAAGGCGACTCAACCACCTCCCTGGGCAGACCGTTCCAATGCCTAACCACCCTCTCCATGAAGAATTTTTTCCTTATGTCAAGCCTGAATCTCCCCTGGCGGAGCTTGAGGCCATTCCCTCTCGTCCTGTCCCCTGTCCCTTGGGAGAAGAGCCCAGCTCCCTCCTCTCCACAACCTCCCTTCAGGTAGTTGTAGAGAGCAATGAGGTCTCCCCTCAGCCTCCTCTTCTCCAGGCTAAACAACTCCAGCTCTCTCAGCCGCTCCTCATCAGGCCTGTTCTCCAGCCCCTTCCCCAGCTTCGTTGCTCTTCTCTGGACTCGCTCCAGAGCCTCAACATCCTTCTTGCGGTGAGGGGCCCAGAACTGAACACAGGATTCGAGGAGCGGCCTCACCAGTGCCGAGTACAGGGGGAGAAGAACCTCCCTGGCCCTGCTGGTCACGCCGTTTCTGATACAAGCCAAGATGCCATTGGCCTTCTTGGCCACCTGGGCCACTGCTGGCTCATGTTCAGTCGCTGTCAACCAGCACCCCCAGGTCCTTCTCCTCCTGGCAGCTTTCCAGCCAGGCTTCTCCTAGTCTGTACCTCTGCTTAGGGTTGTTGTGCCCCAAGTGCAGGACCCGGCATTTGGCCGTGTTAAACCTCCTGCCGTTGGTCTCAGCCAAATGGATCCAGCCTGTTCAGGTCCCTTTGGAGCCTCCCGAACCTCCAGCAGATCCAGCTTCCACCCAGCTTAGTGTCGTCTCAAACTTGCTAAGGGAGCACTCGATGCCTTCATCCAGGTCGTTGATAAAGACACTGAACAGGGCTGGACCCAGCACTGAGCCCTGGGGAACCCCACTTGTCACTGGCCTCCAGCTGGATTAACTTCATTACCCAACACCCTCTGGGCCCGGTCATTCAACCAGTTTTGTTTAGATCCTTGAGCCAGCTTGGGCTCTGCAGGTGTCCTTAAACCGTTACTTGTTCTTCCCAGTGTCTGTGGCTCAGATTTCCCATCTCCTGCAGTATAAACAGTTTCTGGTTTGGAATGCATAGTAACACCCAGAAAAAAACCAAAAAACCCCAAACCAAGAAATAGAGTTAAACCAAAGGAAACATGTTCTATTTATCTCTGTTTCTAAATACCTTTAAACAATCACTAGACATGAATAGCTTTCCTACTCTCACTTCAAGACAATACCAACCTTTAGCCATTTCACTGCAACTACATATTAGAGGGGCTTGTATGTATATAAATTTTATATATATATATATATATATATATATGAGCTACTAAATTACACAAATCATTGGAAGAGGGAATGAAATGATGCAGGCTCAGAATAAACTGCTGATTCTTTATTCTAATGCAGAAGGTCTCTCCTGGGATGCTCTAATTTAAATTTCAGTCCTGGAAACAACAGTGTCTGCTGAAGTGGTGTCTGTGTACAGCTATAGACCGGTAGGCAGGCTTTGTAGGGTAAGAACACAGGTGTGGTAGGATAAAGAACTACAGGGAAGCTCTGTAAGAGCTGTGTTTGTGTAGAGGAACTGATAGTTTATATGTAGAGGAGGTCAAAGGTGGTCACTGGAAATCTTTTTGCTGGACAGGAGGCATTTACAGCTTCCACTGTTTTCAGTGCGCTGCAATCTAGACACCGGGGCTAAGGCACTAGGTTTATGGACCCAAAGAATCCTTGGGTTTGGCACATACTTGCAGCGTGATCCAAGGGAAATCGTTTATTTTGTTCACTTCTCACTTTCCATCTGTAAATTGAGGCTGAGAACAACAGATTTTGTTTTTTTTATAACTTTGTTGCTGCTCTCTGCTCAGGAGTGACACCTGTTTCTTCTTTCCATACACTTTGTGTTCACCCAAGGAATCCAAGTGCAATGGGAAGGTAAACCTGCAGCTATTTCTTGTAGTGCTCCTTCTTATTCACACCAGACACTAAGTATTGCACCTGCATTACTAAGGCAGAAAATCCTGTGAACAGACAGTAACCTGTCATTCCTAGGTAAGATATGAATCACCTCTAGGATTGGCACTGGGGGATTTCGTAACAGTAATTTTCTTTTTTTTTTTTCTTTTTTTACATTCCTTTGCATGTGAAAGAAATGGAAGCAGACAACATCCAGCAACACTCTTGTATATGAGGCCTTATAACATCGTTGTTCACGTGCAGCCCTCAGATGGAGAAACTGAGAAGCAGCTTCCTGTACAGCCAAAAATCATTTTCCTGGGTGGGAAGGTAAGGTGTTCTCCTCTGTGAAAGGATGCTTCTGTTAATTCTGTACAATGCTGACATTTCCAAGGAGCCCAAAAGCTACGAGATAGACCTGAATGTGGCAGAGGATAGTTCTATAAATAGATGAGCAGTAGTGGCTGCCCCATCCCTGGAGGGGTCCAAGGCCAGGATGGATGGGATTGGAGATGGTGCCTAGTGGAAGATGTCCCTGCCCATGGCAGGGGTGGAACTGGATGGTCTTTAAGGTATCTTCTAACCCAAACCATTCTATGCTTTTTATGATTCAGTCCCAAAGTCACATGAAATCTGCATAACATGGCTTTGTTAAGTTTCTATTTCTGTTATACTTCTATGTTCTCATTCCTGTTTTCCATCTATTTTCTATGGAAACTTTATGTAATCGTTCTCATTTTGCTGGACCTGAAAAGTACAGCCACATAATAAGTAGCCCAGGAACAACATTTTTACAATGGTGACCTCAAAGCGTGGTGTCAAATCCAAGCTTTAACAACTTTCTGGACATTATCTGGATGCAAACTTGCTTTACAATAAAACCAGTTCTGTATATCCACTAGTGATGAGACTGATTTTACAGCTTTGAGGCACAAAACTTTCAGCTTCTTTCAATTTCACTTCTGTTCTCTACATGTAGGCACCTTGTTATAGGCTGTAGAATATACTATTTGACCTCCAGCTGCTGTGGAAAGCTAAGACCTTTCCACAAGCCAACTCTGCTGGATGTCAAACATTGCTGGTTACCTGAAGTGACAAACAACAATTACATGTAGGCAATTGAATCTTCCCTTGAGTTTCATACCCTTCTGCAGGCAGGTTTCAGGTTTTCTACTGGACTTGACAACCAGTAGCTCTCTCCCCCTCCTGAAAGTTAATATTTTTATATAAAAATAGACTATGGGATCTAGATCCTGCACATCTATTATGGCTGGATAATTTAGGTATCAAGATTGGTTACTTGCACTGAATGTATAAGTAACTTAAATCTGCAGCCTGACTAATTGGACAGACTGAATCTACTCAGTTCCCTTGGACTTATGGAGGCACGATCCTTGTAGATATTCAAAAGCCACCTGGACATAGGCCTGGGCAACCCCTTCTACATGGTCCTGCTTCAGCACAGTCAGCCCAATTGGCTTCCAAAGGTCCCTTCCAACCTCAACCGTGCTGTGATTCTGTGAACTTAGACACCATAGAATCCACAATGTCAAAATTAGCTGCTTCTTGTAGATGATGTGGATGTGACCCTATCTACTTTAAGTGAAGAAGCAAACCTTGCCCGACTTTATTGAAACAGATCTGAACTTGCCAAAACTGGTTCCTCTGAGCTTAAAGTGTTATGATGAGCTTTGTGAGAGTTGTAACATGTGACATGTAGGTGCAAACTGCCAGGCAACTGGGCATTAAAAAATTATTACAACTGTTGAAAACATCAAAACTTTCTTTTCTCTTATTGAAGAGGCAAGACCTTAATTCTTCTCTTTTGTTCTTTCTCTCAGGGTCAAAGAGTTGACAAACTGGGGCCTCCTTCAGAACCCTGGGTTGTTTCAGCTCACCTCCAGGGCTCCTCTGAGGCTGTGCTAAAAGGTTTGGATGTGTTTTCTTACAGCAAATGTTATGGCAGAGCAGCTGCGTAGAATGAAGCCAACCAGCTTAGGAGTTCTCCCTGAGAACTACTGGACTTTCAGTCTTTGGACTGAAAAAAAGAGGTTGCAGTAGGAGCTTGGTGAACTGCCTGGTCATGTGCTAGAGAAGGCTCGTGTGAAGTATTTTCATGTTCTCACAGCTTAAAGGGAGCATAGCCAACAGTTTATCTTGAAATGACATATTTCAGATCAAAAAAAAAAAAAAACCAAAAGCACAATGAAGAATTAGAAATCTTAACACTTGATTTTCAGCTGGTGATAATTGGTTCAATTTCCTTAGAGTAAATGACAACCTGTTTGTCCCAGCAAAAGATCTGGCCGAGTGCAGACAGAAACAACTGCCTATTGGTTGTAATTAGCATACTTTAACCTGAAAACGTTTCCCCCAAGGGATCTAAATGTTTCCCTTCTGGTCTTCATTTATCAAAAGCCCTGAAGTCATGATTAACTCCAAGCATATGAGTATTGCCCTTGAGAATATGGAGGCTGTGACCATGCTGGGATACAGAACCGTGTTTAAGCACAGTGCTGAACCAAAACCTGATCATATGCCTGTAAACTAGAAGGTGAAAATGATATTCATTATCAAGCATCTTAATTTTCATTGCTAAAATCTTCTAATGTAACCAAACGCTGTGCATATGAAAGGTGAGGTTTCATACTAGAGGTGTTTTGTTTGCAGTAAACACGTCTGAGGGTTAGCTTTGGCTTGAAAAGTTCACAATTAGAGAAGATAAGCAGCACACGTGCTGTAGATGAGAGCTTCTCCTCTTCTCGGTCCATGTTCCTGTTAATTAGAAATTCCTCCTGTGTCCTCATAGTTCCACGTTTACAAGTTAGAAAGATCCTTTGGCGTTTTCTGTTGTTTCTCATGACTTTTCAGGGCAGTTTGCCTCCCAGATTTAGAAACTTGGGTCGAGGTGAACCACAGATTATTGATCAAGTGACTGGGTAGGAGTGGGAGAAAGGAAAGGAGGAAGGAAGAGTCAAGAGAAAAATAAATAAGAAAAAAACCCGATAGAAAGAAAGAGAGGAAGAAGGAGAAAAAGGGGGGAAAAGAAAGAAAAGTCACTGAAGAGAAAAGCACTTCACATTCTTTAAAAGATACATACATCAAATTAATAGTCAATAAACTCCAGCAAAGAAAGAACTGAGTAGTACAGATGTTCCACATGTAATAGTTTGCTGCAGTTTTTCCTTTGACAAACGTCCTTATTGCACTCGTCTTTTGAAGCATATGAAAGCAGCATTAAATGGAAATGGGTCCCGTCTAGCACACTGAGACCGCTTCATCTGACAGCAGCCAAACTGCCTCATGGAAAGTAGTTTAGCTCCAAATTAGCTTGCTTCTACGTTAAATACCAGCTTGCCTGAGAGATCTTTGTGAAGACTGCCATATATATCTGTAATATTCTGAGCTTTGAAGCATATGTGCCCCAAAGCTGAGATAGTCTCTGTTGATAAGTACAGTATAGAACTCCAGGCTCCACCATGGACTGGAAATGGCAGTTGTAAAGTATTTGAACGCAGCTGACAGGACCCTCTATAAAAGCAGCAGCACAGTGAGTGTCAGAGCCAAGAAAAGTCTTGGTAGTCTGGGTAGATACTGTCATAAGGAGGATCTCATGCATAGTAGATAAATGGATGAACTAGGATCAGGCTGGAGCAATTAGAGAATCTAGATCCCGACAATGTCATCAAACCTATTCATAGTATAAATTACGGCTTATTTATCACATCTGGTCCTGGAGACTCATAATGAAAATGGGTGCTTGGTGTACTAAATGCTGCACAAAACCAGAGAAAAATATATGTAGTCAAAACTAACAGAGATATTAGTAAAGTAAATCAAATGTAGAATCTTTAAGCTTAGAAAAGAGCTCTAAACTCATCCAGTATGACTGTCAGCTCAACCCCACCATGCCTACTAAATCATGTCCCAAAGTGCTACATCTACATGTTTTGAACACCAATATGATATCATGGGGACACTGGGAAACTATCTTTTCTGTTGCTAAATCAACTAAAAGTGGCAAGCTCCTGCCCAAGACCTTGTCTCAAGAAGTAATCTCAGCAGGCAGCCTGCATGCAATGTCTCTGGAGGCTGTAAGAGTTCAAGAGGTCTGGCCAGGGGATGCCAGTCCTTCAGTGGCAAAGAACAGATCCTGTCGCTGTTTAGTTTGTATTATGCAGGTATAGGCACCAACAATGGAATGAAAAGAAAAAGAGAAATTGTCCTGCAGTCTGGCCTTCCATTTAAAGCCTTGTCTCTGCCTGCCGAATACCCCTGTGCATTTATGATTGCAAGGTGTCTTGCAAGGATGTTTGCTACGTCATTATTTTTTTTCAGTATCCTTGGCATGGGGATGGCAAAGCACAAATGTCCTCATCACATTCAGGCTTTATGAACCTTTACCTGTGCCGCTTAATGGCAATAAAATGTTAAACCACCTGCTTCATAAAGCAAATGGTTATTACATGTTGCCTTTGAGCTGGCAAAGGTCTGTGTTTGTGGTCACTGGAGCAAGTCCAGCATCCCAAGGAAGTGCTGGCTTCTCATCCCCACCTGAACCAACATGTTGGAATTTATCAGTCTTTAGGATTTTACCCCTCTCGCTGCAAGAGCCTGGATGGAGCCCAGACCTGGTCAGTGTTGCTGAAGGGCCAGGGACTGGCTGGTGCTCAAAGATGTATGCAATAAAAAGGAGATGCATTTGCAAAGTAAAATATAACTTTTAGAAAGAGCCTACAGAAATAATCATGGCAAGTGCAAATTCTGGGCCCGAATTAAAGTGATGGAGAAACATGCTCTCCCAGGCTTCATTTTAATGCTCCCCAGGGATCTTTCCCCTGACAGGTTTGCAGCAAAAGTGCCTCCTGTATGGTTGCAAAGCAGGCACCACAGATATTATTCATGGCCAAATCCCTGTTAAAGCACTTGTCAGGGTTGCAGAAAAATTCAAAATGATTTAACAGCAGGACAGGAGGAGATTTGCCCAAATGATGAGGTGACACAGCTACAAGTCAAAAAAGGGTTAAACCAGTCAGCTCTTTTCCCTTCCTGCAGTGGCTGGGTCTTTGAGACCATCTCTCTAGGACAGAAAATAGCCTCTCACTAAAACTCTTCTTACCTTGGTGACACACTAAGTCATGAGACCTGAGCTGAGTCAAAAAGATGGGCGTCTAGAACTTCCCAGTGTATCTGTACAGCCCCAGCTACCTTTGCTTAATCCCTATGACATCTGAATTTATGTTACGTCCCCCCAACATGTATATGTACAGCAAATGCCATTTCATGATCAGCTCAAAGAACGAAGGTTCAGAAGCTAAAGTCCTCCAATCCATCAGGAATTTGGTGGCCAAGGACCTCTGAAGACCTGATCCTGTGTGAAATGTCTGATTTATACTTCTTAGGGAGGTCACTGAATTTAAGCTCTCTGAAGTCTCCTTAAAGTCACAAGAACTCTCTGAGGGGCTTAGGTGGTTATTAACCAGACACTGCTAACTGCAAGGTGATTTTTCACTTCTCTGCAGGGCTCACCCAAGCACAGGTCATAGATGGGTGCGCAAGCTTTTCCAGCCTGGCCATCTCCAGCCCGGGTACAAACTGGAGACTCGTGTTCACTGTCACATCGCCTCCAGGTGAGCTGCATTTGCTGCATGTGTTTTGGTTTGGTGACTGAACTCCAAACCCAGCAGGTGGTCTCAGTTTATAAAAAGGGGAGTCAGGCTTTATTTGAACGACAAACCTCTGCCTTGTGTTACCTGCCCAAGCTGGTGTTACCCAGGCAGCCAGGACACTGCGTGTTTCCAGCATTATCTACGCAAGATCCCCACAATCCAGAAGAGTTAGTATGGAGAAGTACTGCCAGAAGGAGATGCCTCTTTCTCCCTGGATTCCCCAGCTACATATCCCATGTAGGAAGCAGGTACTTAAAGTCATCTAAGCCATCAGGGTTAACTTTTTCCTATACTTTTGTAGTTGGACTCAATGAATTTAAAGCTTTTTTCAACCTAAATGATTCTATGTGCTTCTGAAACTGAGTCTTCTCTTTCCCTCTTTTTTTCCTGTTTGGGTGCAGAGAATTTCCATCTGTGCTCCTAGTTATTTTCCTAATGCCTTTTGCCAGCCACTTGTCTGCACCTGGTCATCTTTGTGGGTGCAGCAGGTTATGCCTGTTCAGCATTTGCCTCCAGGACTGGGCTCTGCTGGCAGTTTACAGGATGACGTGTGGACTTTCCAGGGTGGTGCTGTTTGTAGAAGGTCTCTGAGCAACTCGGTTATGGTGAAGAGGCAGGTGTGCTTGTGCTTCCTTAGAAATACCAGCTGGGTAGGACATCAACACCTTGGGGGTACGGCACAACATGAACTCTGGCTTGTGAAAGCCTCAGGGCGTATACACAAGAAAAAAATCCTGCCCAGCTGTTTGGGGACCTGAATTTATCTACAAATATGGTTCTGAAGGTATAGAGGGATTAAAATGCTAGTTTATTCTAAATGCTGTTCCTCTTTCTGGTGGATGAGGAGCTCAGTGTGAGCTGGCAATGTGCACTTGCAGCCCAGAAACCAAACATGTCCCAGGCTGCATCAAAAGAAGTGCGGCCGGCAGGGTGAGGGAGGGGATTCTGCTCCTCTGCTCCCCTCTGGGGAGATCCCACCGGAGTATGCCGTTCGGTTCTGGAGTCCTCAGTGCAGGAAAGACATGGATCTGTTGGAGGGAGTCCAGAGGAGGCCACAAAGACAGTTAGAGGGCTGGAGCACCTCCTGTAAAAGGACAGGATGAGAGAGTTGGGGTTGTTCAGCCTGGAGAACAGAAGGCTGTGGGAGACCTTAGAGCCGCTTCCAGTATGGAAAGGGGCACCAGGAAAGCTGGGGAGGGGCTCTTGATCAGGAAGGGCAGGGACAGGATGAGAGGAATGGAATTTGTTAAATTCTTGTCCTTCCCAGATGCATCTCCATTCAAAATGCATTTTGGAGGTGACTCACAGAACTGGAACTTCTCTATGTTCCCGATTTTTAAAAGGGCAGCGTTAGGCGTCTTCCAGTCCTGGAAGCTCAGGTGCTGAGACCCAATGCACTCCTGACCACAGAAACTATAATTACTGACTGGTTTGATTCTGTGTTCATTTAGAGAAAACTGTAGGATCTTGGAGTGAAGAACAGTTCCCAAAACTTTTGTGCAGCAAGAGACCGAGTATTCACCATATTAACAGCAAGGACGCTGATATTCTTGTTTGTAAGGCTCCTTGTCAACATAGTGGAGTTTATTAACAGGTTCACTGGGAGCTTTGTGCATCATGGACAACTTAATGCTACTGAATATTCCTAGGTTGCCTCTAACTTACATTCATGGCAGTCAGGAATAGCCTGTAAAAGCTGTGTATGACTTGGCACTTCTGTGGTTGCAACCAGCTTCTCTGCCTTGCTAAGCAGAATGTGCGTGAGTTTTGCCTGGGCCTGATCTGTTTGGACTTCATACGAAGTGGAAGCATTTTCTGGGTTTGCAGAGCGCTACACAGATCCATGGAAGAAATATCGAGGATTGTTAAATACAAAGTGGCTGTGCTTGCTTCCAGAAGCACTGAAAGCTTGAAACATACGTTAGAGAAGTATTGTTCTGTATTTTGTTTGTTCTACTACTCAGTCCTAAATAAATATTGTTGGGTAACACTGGGTTCAGAGACATTCTGGGATGGTCCTGAATGCATGGTTAGCAGCAGCATCACCGTTGAAAGGCTATTACCTGATGTTTTACCTGTACAAACAACATTCTTTTGTAATCAACTTTGACTGCTTTAAATTTTCAGGAGCTGAGTTTACTGTGCTGTCTCAGCCATTTACCGTGTCTCCTGTCCCCACGGGAGTGGAGGCTAGCATGGTCCTCGTTGTCACACTGAGTTCAGCAGCAGCTGCATTCGTCCTCACTCTTGCATTCTGCTGGTTCAAGAAGAGCAAAAGTAACAGTAAGTTGGAAATGCCCACTGTAATTTATACTTGCAAGCACCCTGTTTTATTTAATAATGTACTCGGGAGGTATTTAAAAGATGGGTGGGTGAGGTGCTGAGGGACATGGTTTAGTGTTTGATAGGAATGGTTGGACTCGATGATCCGGTGGGTCTCTTCCAACCTGGTGGTTCTGTGAATAAATCTCCAGAGTGGCCACTGCAGGATTAGATAACGACACTCAGCGAAAGCCATGAGAAGTTCAGTAATTAGCAGTGTAGGCTGTAGTTCCAGGGTTATTCAGTTCTTTTTAGCATAGTCCTGAAAACAAATATAGCTACCTCAGGGGGGCTTTCCTGCTGCAGAAGGTATAAATCTATTTGCATGAAAGCACTGAAGATAAAAGGACATAACTGTAACTGGCACCTTGACTGCTGACCAGCCACCTTAAACTTCTAGATATGTTGGAAGTTACCAACAACTTGGCCTTTCAGATAGGTGACCTGTAGCTGGCACCTAGCCAAACGCACAGGTAGCCTGTAGTGCAGAAGGAAATGGAAATCCTCGTTAATAAAACATCTCCCATTAGTTTCAAGACTTTCTCACTAGTTTCTCCAAACTATTTGCCTTCAAATAAATTTGCAAATCCAGGCTAAAGGGTCTTACTCCTGAATGCACTGTAAGGGCTAGCGGCAATAAGGTCTGAGTTTCTAGTATTAGTGACCATGATGACAACGCAAGGAGGGATTCTAATGAAGAGAACTTGCAGGATCCCTAATGGAAAACACAAGGTGGTATGAGCATAAAAAGCCTTTGTCTGTCTCTGGGCAGAAGGAGTGCTTCTAGATTGTTTGTTAATTCACCAGCAATAAATTGGTGCTTGAATTAATAATTGCTGCTGAGCTGGGGATGCATCAAGAGTAATGTGGCTGTGTGGTTCGTTACAGAAACGATGACTGAACGAGCTGATGTACCACAGGCCAGCGCCAGGGGATCATGGAAACAACCACGGCCTCATGGTGCTCACAGCCAGCCTTGCTGCAATGAAGGGGAAAATAAAAGTGGCGTGCCTGTAGCAGGAGGTGAGCTGAAGTTTAACATTAATTCAGATTTAGTAAGAGACAAATATCAAGAAGGTTGCTTTAGGCCTCCTTACAAACTATAGATTTGTGTAGGATCAATGGCACAGTTCTGGTCTGTCACTTTATTACCTTCTCTGTCTCTTCCCTGGTATTTTTCTATTTATCATTTTGTCTCCTTTTTTTTATATATTTAGTGTGAAATCTTAACTCCACTGAAAGCAGCAGAATAACTCCCTTATGCTCAGTGATGTTCACCTGATGTTTTTGAAGTAGGGCAGTGACCAGCATTCCTGGTGTCCCCACCAAGCCTGGGTCCCAGGTCTCCAAGAGCTGTGGTGATAACTGCTCAGTGCTCAATAAGCCCTGGACGAGTTTGCAGGCTGTGCACGGCTGCATGAAAGGTGCACTGCAGGTAGGAAAGGCCACTCGGGTCTCATTTGTACATCATCTCAGTTACTGTTGCCACTCACTGGATCTTCAGGCTGTGCTTTCTAAGCAGTGGGTCCACACCAGCACCCCAAAGCATCCCCGTTCCCACCCGCTCCCCTCCGCATCCCCCTTTACTCCCCAGGGTCCCTGCCACAAACACCTCTCTTGCGCACAACTCCTCGAGACTTGTCTTTTCATCATCTGCTGATCAAACACGACTTCTTCTGAGGTCATGGAAAAGCAGACAGCCTCAGGGGTGAGTGGCTGGCAGCATGAAGCTCTGGCTTCCCTCTCTGCAAGTGTGAAATGTTCTTATAGGAGTTGGGTTTTTTTTTGTCTCACCTGCCAGCAGTGCAGATCTGAGGGTGTTCGGATAACCCTGCTGAACCACCCATTTACTTTGTTTTGGGAATTTCTTTTTCCTCTTCCTTCCCAAAGTCTGTGGATTTCACAAGAGGCAGGAAGAAGAGAGCTGGAGTTTTATCTCCCTTTAATTAACATCTATCACAAAAGCAGAGGGAGAGAAGGAGAGAGGAAATTCTGCAGTTTATGTGTTTTGATATTTGCTGTACTCCTCCAAAACACAGCGTTCAGCTGTGTGCCTTAGGACACATATCTGCTATAAATTCATTTTTTATCTAATTTGTCTGAGATCTAAGCTTCCTGTGGAGGTCTGAGATCAAAGAATCTGATTCTGTCTGATGTCGGCTCTGACACATAATGCGTGCTGACTTAGTTCTGTCTATAAACTCGCAGTGGGAGGCTGCCATTCTCCCTTGGCACCTTTACATAGTGAACTTTCATTTTGGTCGGGGAGGCTGACAGGTATAGTGTTGATTGGAGCCATCATGTAAATAATTCATGGAAAGATTTTTTTCGTCACAAAAAAGGCAATCCAGCCACTTAGAGTCTTTTAGGAATAGTTGCAAGACAAAAAGATTCCCCAATATGTTCAAATCTACAACAAGGATAACAATATCTTAAGTGAATTTAATACATATGACTTGGAAATGTCTAATGTTTGATTTCCCCTTATTTAAAGTGCTGTTGGTTTTGGAGAGAGAGAGAGAGAAGAAATCAAAGCTGCAGTCTTTTTGTTTAGTTTCTGCTCTATAGCTGTTCCCCCCATAAGAAATCCCATCTTTCTAATGCAATTAAGTTCTTGGAGTCTTTGTTATTAATCACCAGAATAAGCCTTGAGAGGCAGAGTTTTTCTGCTTCCCAGGTGTTCACACGTGGTAAAGTCACGTGGAGATGGGAGCCCTGGTGGCTGTCCCAGAGCAAGTAGCTGAGGGCACGGATCGGGAGCAATGCCGTGAGTGTAGACATGTGGCACTACAGGGGAGAAGGGGTCAAACCACTCCCTTGCCTGACATTCCTCAGCTCAGACAGTTCCCTTGAATGAAATAACTTCTGATTGAGTAACACTTGGTCAACGCAACAGCACCTAGAGGTGAAGGGACATGTAGTTTGTTTTCTTTTTGCAGTGTATTCTGGTGCTTCATCACTTTCACCATTTAAAAGCTGTGTCCTATAATCAGTCACATTTCCTAGCTTCAATTTCCAGTCAGTACAGCTACTGTACCTTATCCATCCTTTTGCTGAACTCCTTGGCCACCGTCGTCCAGGAGTCGCTGTTGTATCCCTGTAGAGGTTCTCCCAGTCTGCAGAGATGGTTGGCGTCCCTTGCTCTGAGACTGCTCAGATCCTGGAATCGCAGAATAGTTTGGGTTGGAAGGGACCTTAAAGATCATCTAGTTCCAACCCCCTGTGATGGGCAAGGATACATCCCACTAGATCAGTTGGCCCATCATCCCCTCCTTCTTTCTTTCCACTAGTTTGCCATTTTTTCCGCCTTTTACAAAATGTCATTGGAATCAGTTTTAGTTTTAATACTAAATCCTGGATAAAAACAGTGACTATTACCCATTTTAGTGTTGGTATCGGGTACCTCCACACATCCTAACCTCTGAGGATTATTCCCCATGTGTTATTACTGCCTGAGCTCTGTTTGTTAGCTGGTACTTAGCCCAGTTAATCTTTTGCTTTATTGATATTGAATAGTTTGTATTTCATTTAAAAAAAATGGGATATTTTAGCTTACTGTGTCACGTAAATCTCAAGGCAATATTTTATCCTTGAAACGGCTAATATCCGCAAAAGTTTTAGCCTTCTCTATTAATTCAAAAAGACCTATTTTCACAGCTGCAAATGACACCTTTGAAGATGGAAAAGGCATTAACACACATCAAGAAATTACATGAAGCTTTTGTATAGGGGATCATGACATGATCATCTTGTTTATGTGTATAACGACTGGACTTAGTGATTTATGTAATTTCTACTTAAAAATAGCCAACTACCTAGTGTTAAGAAGCCCCTCTGCTGTGGGGACAGGCTGAGAGAGGTGGGGTTTGTTCAGCCTGGAGAAGAGAAGGCTGCTTCCAGTGCTGAAAGGGGCTCCAGGAAAGCTGGGGAGGGGCTCTGGATCAGGGAGTGCAGGGATACAACAAGGGGAACAATTTTCAGCTGAAAGAGGGGCGATAGAGATGAGATCTTAGGCAGAAATGTTTTGCTGTGAGGGTGGGGAGGCCCTGGCCCAGGTTGCCCAGAGCAGGGGTGGCTGCCCCATCCCTGGAGGGGTTCAAGGCCAGGCTGGATGGGGCTGGGAGCCCCTGATCCAGTGGGAGATGTCCCTGCCCAGGGCAGGGGTGGAACTGGATGGACTTGCAGGTCCCTTCTGACCTAAACCATCCTGTGATTCTATGATACAAGCTGAAAAAAAGCTGCATTTCTTAACAGGAAAAGTAAGTGTAAGCATGAAGAAACAGGGAAATTATAAAAGAAAAGTGAAAATAGGGGAATTTTTTCCATCAAATAGAGTTCCAATTAATGAATTCAGAGGAATCAGAGCTGAATGTCACAGGCTGCAGTGTTAAACTTCCAGGACAAACCTGAAAAACAAGGATCTGTAACAGCACTTTTTCTGGCATCTTTTGCGGTGAGGACCTGTAATACACCTGGGCTGTTTTACTTTTATTTTCAAGGGGGAAGGGAGAGGATTGTGAGGGTTTTACAAATGTTTTTAGCATCCGAATGAAGCAGCCTGCCAATCCTGCACTGAAGTGATCGCACACCCTGTCACCTCAGAAGTCCTCTGCTGTAACACTACAAGTGATTGTGCTTCTGCCATTAATTTGCTTTATTAAGATGTAAATATTTTTTTTGTTTCCACATGGAAAACATATAGTATTTATTTTGGTTTTCCTGCATTTTTGCAATATCATTTTTTAAACAGCAATGCAAGTTACAGGCTCTGTTTTGAGTAGCATTGAAATGTTGCAAACAGGTCCAATCTTACACTAAATAAAGTCTATACCTTACACTACAGATTGATACATAGAGGTTTGATGTATTTTATAGATGTGTGGTATTAAAATTACCATCATCTGTATTATCATACAGAACTAGCTGTGTTCTGTATGCTTTATCATTGAGCTATCTGAAAACCATCGGAGTGTGCTTTAGGGTCTCTTAGTGCATCAAACCAGCTGGTTTGGTGGATGTGTATTTATTTGTGGAAACAGATTTTGCTTATTTGTTTTTAACAATTTATTTCTGTCAAACTAAAAGTTGTGGCCAGTTAAAATTATAAATCCCCAGGAAAAGCTGCTTTTCCATTACTGTCTTTAACACAAAGCAAAGGCACAGAAGGATAAGGAAGACGCAGGTAGGGACTTACAATTATTGTTAGGCATAAACAATTCTTGCTTCCACAGATATGGAAGGAACTGGAGCAGTGGGCCATGGCACAGGACAGCGGGAGAAGCTGAACCTACAGCCCTCTCAAGTCAAGTCAGTGAGAAAGGTGACCAGTGTCCAGGGTAATTCAGGTAACAGAGACACCTTTTCTTCAGCTAGGAACAGTGACAGTCACCAACGCCTGCAGGGAGGAACATCTGCCAGTGACTCTCTGGAACTTCAGCAGCCGAGTGTCGTGGGGCGCTGCAGCCAGAAGGACGTCCCTCAGCCTTCTGCTGCTCGCAATGAGGAAAGAGAGAAGTCTGAAAGGAAGCCCAAACCTCAAAATGATGTTGGAGAGTATGTTGCAGCAGAGATATAAGCAAAGTGGTATGAGGTGGTGAGCAAGTGACCAAACAAGCTTTGCCTGGCTTGCAGTCAACATGAAACTGAGTCTTTTGTCTCTGCGGCCAGAGGAAAACACACACTTACTAGCTTGGGAAGACAGACTGGCGTGCTGCACACGTACCGATGAGCCGGGCACCTGTCTCAGCGGCCAGTGGGAGACTCTGGCCGTGTCTAGATGTTGACTTCTGTGAGCTTCCAAAATAGGGTGGGCACATCCAAGTTGCCTGTTGAGAACAGCTTTCTGACACCTCTAAACTCCAGGAGTTGATAGGGGGAGTGCTAGCTAGCCAGCTGGGGCAGGCTTGAGATTACGTTTAAAAGCACTCAGAGATTGGTCTAAGAATTCAACAGGGCAGGTGATTGGGTTTCTGATCCTTTAATATGTTGGCACCGATGTAGTCTTACTAACTGGAACAATGCCCATTGGCATATATGCATAGACACAAATTTTACCATTTCTTCCATTCAAAGAATCTCAGTATGTGAACAAACCTCTTTACAAGCATGTATTCAACTTCCATTTCTCTGTGACTTGAGTGCTTCCATTCCTCCCTAGTTAAATCTGTGTTGGCTTTTTTTTTTTTTTTTTTAATGAGAGTATTTTACTGGGTCAGATCTTCACTGTGTCATTTTTTTTAACATACTTAAATCACTGGCTTGTTGTGAACACTGCTCTTTATGAACGATAGCAATAATGCTGATGTTCTACAGTTGCTCAGAGAATTCCTCTCTGCTTTGCTTTACTGAGCTGGAAGATGAGGGACTTTATTATGCCCTCTCTGTACCATAAAATTCTTGATTGCAAGGTGGCCTGGTGGCACAAGGTAAGATTTATACTCCTCTGGAGAAAAAATACTCAAGAAGGAAGAGGAAGTTTCTGCCCAGATCAGTGGTGGAAGAGAAGGCAAGAAAACTTGATTTGGAAAAAAAATCCCTAGCCAACCACAAGCCAGTTCACTTCAAGCTGAAGGAGCTAAAGTGCAGGTGCTGTCAGTGAGATGCACAGTTCTTTAGGCTCAAAACCATGTTCACCAACATTGGCTTCTGCATTGTGATATGTTTAAAAGCAGCATCTTCTGGTGAAGTCAGATTGATTCCATGGTGAGCCAGGCTTCTGCCTCACTGGACAGGAGCTTTTCTGGCTTAAGATGTTTGAGAGTGAGGGCCTTATATTGTCAAGTGCAATAGATCAGCCTTTCTGACCTCCTTCTTAAGGAAAAACTATTTATGTTATTTTCTGCAGAGACCAAAACATTTTCTGTGATTCGACATGGCACATCCCTAAGTCTCATGATTTTTAGGTCCAAATAAGAAGATATACCTTGCAGAGATGTTCAGGTTTGATGAAATTATTTGGAGATGCTTCCTTTCCTCCGCAGCTGATATACAGCTTTAGATGCTTCATGTGGTAGGAGGTCCTTTGCTCTCTGCAGATACGCAATTCCTCCATCCCTTGAACTCCGCTCTCCCTCACTCGTTCTGCTCCTAGTAAATGACTCTATCATATCCAAATCAGCGTGAAAGCAAATAACATATAATTACAAATGTCAGATGTATGCAAATAGTATGTAAATAATGTAGAATATAAATGATTTTCAAAATTTATACAATGGAGCTGCCTTCTTGGGGAAAAAAATAGACATACTGGAAACAGTTAAGAGCATTAATTAATCTTTTAATTCATAATCCTTGCATTTATCCACACTTTTGTTTACAGAATAAATAATGTCTTGCATGTCTAGACTTCTAATGGAATAAGCGTGGCTAAAAAAAATCTTTAACTGCAGCATTCGCGATCTTGATTTCCCACACTGCTGTGCATTAACTGAGTGGTGGAGCATGGGAAAGAAGTGAGGCAAAACATGATGAAAAATCAGTGCAAACACGAAGTGAAGCCTGAAGAAGTAAAGAATTTAGGGGATCTTGTGTTGTGTATCAAGAAAAAATAAATTGGTGTGACGGTCAGAAAGAAAGATGTGACTGAGGCTTAAAGGTTGAAGAACATGGTTAGATGTTAGGTAGTATATTTTCTAAAAATAACTGTGTTTAGAGTGTTTGGCTCAGCGCTTGGCTGAAATGGGATCCTACCATTCTGCGGCTGATGCACAACCAGGCTTGTCATAGAATCACAAAATGGTTTGGGTTGGAAGGATCCTCAAACCCATCCAGTGCCACCCCTGCCCTGGGCAGGGACACCTCCCACTGGATGAGGGGCTCCCAGCCCCATCCAGCCTGGCCTTGAACCCCTCCAGGGATGGGGCAGCCACCCCTGCTCTAGGCAGCCTGGGCCAGGGCCTCCCCAACCTCATTGTGAAGAATTTCTCCCTAATGTCTGTTCTAAATCTACCCCCTTCCAATTTAAAGCTCCACACCCCTCTTGTCCTATCACCAGATACCCTTATGCTGGAAACTTTTCCATCCATACAGGCAAAGGAAAAAAAGTCTCTCACTCTTGGAGGGACTGTATGGTTAGGTGAGCAGATATACCCAGGCTGCCTCAGGATTGCCTGTCCAAGACAAAGAAAGAGAAGACATATATCGTGTCCCAAGCCAAAAGCTTCATTTTACAATACTTGAAATGCCGGCTTGGCTTGCGGGGCATCTGCATGTCATTATTGTCTTGCCTTCAGTACGTCTGGTGGTCCTACTGAAAGCTCTTTGCATTTATATTGTTGAGTTCTTCTTAGTCCTTGTGCTATACTAAGGCCCACAGTGATTTCCACCTTTGCAAGGATGTTTTATGGGTAATTTGTTTGTTGATAGGAAGACATTGCACATTCCAAAAGCCAAAGCCAGGGCAGGGATGGAGAAAAAGGAGCCTGAGGGAAAGGTTTCTATGCAACATGTGGGTTACCTATGAGGATTGGGATGCCTTGATAAACTTGAGTTTATTAAAGACTTCTAGCCTGGCTGCAAGGGATTTGGCTGAAAGAGTTTACTGTTTTATACTGTCATAGTCCATCTTCTGGGAGGGCACATAAAAAGGCAGGAGCAGGATTTCAGTTCAGTTTTCCAAAGAAGCCTGTAGGCGTGTGCGGCAAAGACACGCTCTAGCGCAGCTCACGTTCAGGCCAGCTCTGCGAGGGACATCGAGCCCTTGCAGCAAATCTGCTTTGGATTTGCAAAGTGCCAACCTACCCACACCGAACACCAAAGAAGTCTTCAAAGCACAGACGAAACAAATGCAAAATTCTCCATACCTGCCTGTTAAGAACCATCCTCCCAAGACCAAAAGTCTTTCTTGACAATCAAGTTACCAGTCAGTGGAATCAGACAAGTTTGGCTCCACTGCAGCCAATGGCAAAAAATTCATTAAACTTGCTGGATTTGAGGTTTCCACCTGCTGGCCTTCCTCTATAGTCCGATCTCCAACAGGACTCGAGTTCCTTTATTGATAAAATAAGGGCATAGCTGAAATGATGCCTTATTTTTAACCAAACTCTCCAGGTTTGTCTAAATTCCCAGGCAATATATGGTCAAATTATTCTTTCCCCCCCCCCCCCCACTCATTTTCTGGCAGTGGTATTTTTTCGTCTTCTGTCTGAAGTAGAGGAGTGCATTACAGACAAATTTGCCTAAGGCTTTGGGCCAGAGTTGATGAGACTTCACGAAGATACAGGAACAGGCACATGGACAGAAAAAAAAGAAAGCCTGTGAAAAATTAAAATGACAAGCCTGGTTAGGGAGCAGAGATAACTGGTGATGTAGTAAAATTAATTACAGTCTGGGTTGAAGGAATTGTGTGCCTAAGACAAAATTAAAAAAAAAAAAAGAGAAAAACCAAATAACAGCAATGAGATTATAAGTCCTTTCATCATCTCTATATGGTATAACTCCCAATCCCTATTTATTATGACATTTATTATGGCATTTATTTCTATAGGATGAGAGGTATAAATGGCAAATAAAGGAAGGAAATGTCCAGTCAGAAGGCTTTTCTCTGATTTCATTGATTCTGCAATGAGTAGCCTTATTAAGAGTGAAACTGCAGACAACAAAATCTAAAGAGGACTGGAAGCTGCTGGATCAGGATCACTGGATTCACTGGATCAGGAAAGCTGCATGATGCAATACTGCAAGGGTAATTATGGATAATGGGTGATCATGCAGACACAGATTTTTTAAGATTTGTTTATTTTGCAATCATTATGCATTTGCCAGGACTTAAAACTTTTGCAGGCTGAGAAAGTTGGTGTTGTTCAGCCTGGAGAAGAGAAGGATGCGGGGAGACCTTAGAGCAGCTGCCAGTACAGAAAGGGGCTCCAGGAAAGCTGGGGAGGGGCTCTGGAACAGGGAGGGCCACAATAGGATGAAGGGAATGGTTTTAAGCTGAAAGAGGGGAGATTGAGATGAGATCTTGGGAAGAAATCTTTTCCTGTGCAGGTGGGGAGGCCCTGGCCCAGGTTTCCCAGAGCAGGGGTGGCTGCCCCATCCCTGGAGGGGTCCAAGGCCAGGTTGGATGGGGCTTGGAGCCTCTGATCCAGTGTGAAATGTCCCTGCCCATGGCAGGGGTGGGACTGGATGGACTTTGTGGTCCCTCCCAACCCAAAGAATTCCAGGATTCTATCTTGCACATAATTTGTCACACATGGTTCTTTTCTAAGTTTTGAGGGAGTCCTGTGGGATGTAGGGATCAGAGATGAAAGGTTTTAGTACCAGACCCAGCCACTTTAATTTGGGATCGGTAGGGAAAGAAGCAGCGCGAAATGCCGTGTGGCTCTGGGTGTGGGTCAATCTCATTCATTTCCCAGCAGGTCACTTGTCCATCCCCAAGGATGAGTTAGGTGCGGTTGGATCAATTTGTGCTTTCCCTGTCAATACTCCTCTCCCGTACAAAGTACATTGAAGATGAAGCCAGTGCCCGCAGCACACCAAGCCTGGCAGCCGTCAAAGAGAACGATGCTAAAAATATCCCACCCTTGCTCTCCCTCCCCCCTTGACTGTCTCTCCATGTCTGGGTGCTGACAAAAGTTATTTGTTGTATTCCCTTCATGCGGTGAGTGGCAGGAGACTGGTGTCAAGTGAGAAAATGAAATGTAAATTTTATTAAACACCTTCTCATCTCTGTGTATCAATCCAGATTCCAGCCTAACACAGCAAATCAAATCCTGTCTTCACCAGGCCTGAGGGCACACAAAGAATCATTTCTCCTTAATACCATTCCCTTCTAGTAAAATATTTTTCTGTTTAGTAAATGAAAATTTAAAATGCAAACCCTGTTTTAATCCCGGAGAAAAGACGTGCATTGCAGGGAGGAGGATGCTACATTTCCTTGTGTTATGCCTCGTGCTTTCTTCTTGTTTTCAGACACAGCAACAATGATTTGCTGAAGCATAAATTGCAACTCTCTTTTAAGACTTGCCCTTTGGGACTTTTCATCTTCATGTCCACCACTGGGCTTAGCAGCTTGCTAATCCAAAGGTGATGCGGTATCCAGTTGTTTAATCTAAAATCGCATGGTAAATTTTATGAGGAACTGAAATCTGAAATACTATTGCCGAGTGAACAGCGCCAGCGGATCCCGATACCTCTATTTCTTTCAGAACAGGAGTTTCGGTCCACTGTGAGAGGTCAAATGGTCAGGAAAGGATGATTTAATTCAAGGTTTCTTGTTACTCAGCAAAATCATGGTTGATTTGTTTTCCTTGATATTCACAAATAGATAAAAAAATAATTTTCGTTTTGGTAACGATGTGAAGACACTTATATCTGCTTATCCAGGGTGTTTAGAGGTCAAAAGTAGGATGGGTATAATACACATATGAGAGAAACCCTGAACACAAACCAAATTTTCCTTTACTCCCAAAAGGTGGCACTGGAGAATATTTTTATGGCACTCACTGATTAACCAACTCTCCTCCTCAGTGTGTGATGCTGGGAGCACTGGACCACTGCTCTCTGAGACGCTCAGTGGAGAGGCAAACCCAAGACCATCTACCTTTCTTCTACACTCATTACTCTTAATTACTAAACATTAGGTGTCTGGTCTAATCTTATTATGAGCATAGGGCTCATATAGTCAGGGTGCTTCGCTTCACTTTTCCTACACAGCACTTGAAGGATGGATTTAGTATTTGATAGGAATGGTTGGACTCGATGATCGGATGGGTCTCTTCCAACCTGGTTATTCTATGATTCTATGAAATCCCCTGTGGAAGCGCCTGACTCTGCAGGTGCTCTCTGAGCAGCCTAGAGGAGATGTCTGACTTCTAGCCTTGCAAAGAGTCATTTCAGGTTCATCTGTCTGTGCACTTACTGCTTCCAGTGCTTCCATCGCTCAGTTCCCAGTGCATCATGAGTTACTGCCTGATGGTGAAAGCAGAGTGCAGTGCACAAATACTGTACAACTGGATTCTTGTGGCGCTTTCCCCCCATTCTGTAAAGAGTTGCCTGCTCTGTAAATGCCTGTCTTGGCAGTAACTCATCCATTATCAGCTTACGGTGGAGATGGGGTTCCCGGCAGTTCCTGGTTCCCCAACCTGAGTCAGCTCTTCAGAGGTTACAGGGCTTCAAGCATCTCATGAACATGGAACTTAACCACGAGGCCAGTCAGGGTTCCCATCTTGCAGGTCCTGCAGGTATTTCCTACAGCACTTCATTGCAAGGACGTTTAGGTCTATGCAGTCCCTAAAATCTCTGGGAGAAGTACATAATGATTCTGAATAAAAGGTTTCTGGTATTCTTTCTAGAGTCAGATTTTCCCTTCAAGGAGAAATAGCAGACTCCTGCCAGCCCTAATTGCTGCATTTCCTGAGCCCCTTTTGAAGCAAAAGCTGTGCCATTGTCTGTGAATCGTGAATTGATGAAATTAAGTAGGGAAGATTTAAGCAACTCCTTAAAGTTTGCACTAGGGACAACTGGAAAAGAAATCATCAAAACCACCCACTTCCCTTGGCTGTCTGTACCCCGAAAAATTCACTGCGCTGTTTTTGTCACCTAAGTCTGTTTCAGAAAGGAAAGTGGAGGCAGGTAACACTGAAAAGGTAATGCTGGGCAGGACTGGCAGCTCACACATTAGGCTGGATATCAGCTCTCCTCAGTTCAAGTCTGCATCCTCCCACCAATTCTCCTCTGTGACCTTAGGCCACTCATTTCATGTCTCTGCCCCCTCAGCCCCTCATGTGCAAAATAAGAATGCTAATAGAGCTTCTCTCCATTCCTCAGTCCACTTTGCCCACTCAGGCTCCAGGGTCTTCCGTGCTGAGACTGTTTCTAATTAATTATTTTCCAAGTTCAGTTCAATCCTGGCATCCCAGTTGCCATTGAATCCACCCTGGAAACAAAAGAGTATTATTGATTACGGTAATGGTGATAGTAAGAGGAATAGAGACAGAAAGAAATAGAATTAGAAATAGGAATAGAAATAAGTGCACCTAAACTGGTTTCACTTGCAAGGTGCTGAGGGTTAAAGAAAAAAAGGAAAAGAAAAGTGCAGTCCGTGCGGAAGAGCTGTCATGTCACACAAATTGTCAGCTTCCCTAATATCACCGATTCCCTCCTCTGCCTCACCAACTTAAATTCTCCAGTGCCTAAAGGTAGGCGGCTGTTGGGACTCGGTGCTCCAGATCCATCCACACCGGAGAGCCGTCATTTCACACCGCCGCTGGGCTTCTTTACTATTCTAATACAGAACCGATTGCACACTATGACTAATAATGTTGGCTATATGAAAGAATTATTTATATAGAGACTGAGAAAGGCCTCCTTGGATTTCCAGACAGGACAGTCTTGATTTGAGGAGAGCAAAGCATGAAATAACTTCAGGGCCATTTCAGAATGTCGTAGTCTCCAGGAGACAAGCCAACAATCGGTGCTTGAATCCGAAGCTGCCGATGTTTATGCTGTGGCAAACCCTCCTCCTGTGTACCCTAGAGTCTCCCATCCTCAGAAAAAAAAGAAGGGACATCTAGTGAGTGCCAGTCAACACGGGCTTATGGAAAATAGGTCCTGTCCAACCAAATTGATAGCTCTTTTTCTGATGAGATTACAAGTTCAGTTGATAAATATAGCAGTATTCAAGCAAGAGGATTGGGAGGCATTTGACTTGGTACACCGTGATGTTTTGATTACAAAACTAGAAAAAATATACACAAAATTAACGTGGTATACCTTAAGTGGATTAAAAATAGGCTGTGAGCCTCAAAATGTGTTTACAGACATCGCTGCTGAGCAGGTCTGCTTCTAGCCTAGTCACAGAGGGATCGGATGTTGTCCCAATGCTATTTCATCTGTGACCACAAAGGGGGCTACAAGAAGGCTGGAAAGGGACTTTTTACAAAGGCTTGTAGTGATAGGATGAGAGGCAAGGGGTATAAACTGGAGGGGGGCAGATTCAGACTAGGCATAAGGAGGAATTTCTTCACCATGAGGGTTGCTGCCCCATCCCTGGAGGGGTTCAAGACCAGGTTGGATGGAGTTTGGAGCCCCTGATCCAGTGGGAGGTGTCCCTGCCCATAGCAGGGATGGAACTGGATGGGCTTTGAGGTCCTTTCCAACCCAAACTATTCTATGATTCTATAATCTAGAAGCTGGTATTTGGCCAATTGGCTCATGAGGCAGCGATTCAGGGAATGATGAATAAAATAAGAGGACAGCTCCCTTATGTTGTGTGATCAGTGGATCAACCATGTTCAGACAAATGAGGTACATCTTATTTTAACACTAGAAAAATTATTCTTAAGGATAGAGGCTGTATTTACCAGGCAATGTTCCTTTTCTGACAGCTGGTGAGTGGAAACAGCTTGTCATGGTGATAAATAATAACTAAAGATGATTTTTGTCAGGCTAAAGGTCTTACAAAGGAGGTAATGTTATTTTACTGCATAGACACAAAGATTTTAAATAAGAAGAGGGTGCTTTTATTCCAGGACTGATGCTGCTTCTGGTTTTGGTGTCTTCAGCTCAATAAGATGTTTATAACTTTGTAGAAGGTTCACAAAGGAAGCTGAGGTGGGGAGAATGCTTTGCACAGCAAAAATGCAAAAAAACAGCTGAAAATTAAGTGACCAGTGTAAACTGGTCATTTAGGCTTTCTCTGTAACCAGCAATGGATACCTGCAGAAGATGATTCACCTTGCTTTTCTTACTTTTATTTTAGTCTTTGAATGGAATAAAACACCCCTGAGAGATCTGATCCTATGACATGGTCCTGTGACTAAAAATCCCTGTAGCTAAAGTAGAATTTTGAAAATGAAGAGCTTTTCTTTTGCATGAACAACACACTGCAGGCCAGGCAAATTTGGAACGGAACTGCTGGGATGTTAAGATCGAAGATAACTGCAAATAGTTTAGCAATGCCATATCACACTACAGCACAGAGAAGACAGAGAGAGCCTGGGAAAGAAAACAGGGTGCCAAGGAGCGCTTCTGTTATCTCTTACTGGTCCACTTTATCACCCAGAGCTGTTACAGCCCTCTAGTATTAAGAAAAATTCTACATAATTAAGTCTTTCCTGCCTGATTATGTCATCTTGCAGAGCTTTGGTAAGCAGTGTTTGGAAGCTCTGACTCCATTACCAGGAAGCTAAGGCACAGTATTCTTATAAATCTCAGGACTTGCTCCTCTCAGGGTTCCCCTCAAAGTGAGAGATGTTTCCAGCGTAGTGCTAGGTGCTGTCTGTGAAGGAATTATATATAATGCAGCAGCAGCCACCTGTGTCTCTTTCGGGCTGACCCCAAAGCCCATCCAAGCACACGATGTCCATTCTCTGGACATGCAGGTTTGGATAAGTTTTAAAAGGCGAATGTCATTAGTTTGCTGCTTATATTTATGCTGAAAAGAAAAGAAAAAAAAAACCCCCATAAACATTAGCTCCGAGCCCTCGCTCCAAGCCATCTATTAAGTCAGCTCCTCCCCAGATCGAGGGAGTGCAAACAGTTATGAAACACAAACTGTGAGGCCAAGCATGGCCTACTAACTCCAAAAACGCAACATCAAATAACTTTCCACTTCTGTAAAATTCGTAAGAAGCAGGTATTGCGCATTGAGCATTGCCGGGGTGGATTGTAAAGCCTGAGCTCGGACATAAACGTGCTGCTCAGCTCAGCTCCGCTCACGCTCTGCTCAGACCCAAACTGTAAACGCTCTCGCATTAAGCTGTCAAATTCCTCCTCTGCTCTACCAAGATACGGCATATGCAAGGCTCGTTAATACTGCTGAATAAAATGGGCATATTACAAAGATGATTACAGATTAGAATCATACTCTTGTGTTAAGATTGCTGCAGAGGCTAAGCCTGCGCTGCTCTGATCTTAATCGCCATGGATATTTCAGAGATAAAAAATCCCCCAGACTACCCTTTAAAAGCACTGCACACGCACTCCCCACGCCTCTCAGGATGCTCGGTTCAGTGAGGCAAATATCCTTCAACTCAAGGTTTATTTATTGGTTTATGATATTCCTGGGTTGCATAATAGAGAGATGTCTACTAATGCTCTAGAGAAAGCAGGAGTTCTCATGAATTTTATACACATAATTTCCTTTGGGAAGTGCTGAGTATGATACCTCCTGAAGGACTCTGTGGAAAATTCATGTAAATGAGGCAAAATGGATTCATGGTTCCAGCCTGCAGTTACCTTGTGAAAAGTGTTTTGTGAAATGAAAGCACTGAGGGCTTAAAACATGGACATTTTCTTTACACACAATGGGCTGTGGTACATTAAAAATACTGGAGCTGGCTCGTAAGGTATTCATGGAGATAAACTTTTGTCTTTTTGGCACCATCTAGAAGACTCCTGCTCTTTACACTGTTGCATGCAGTTTGGACTATCAAGGGTCACTAGACCTTGTCCATGAAGGAGCTTCTAATAGCATCAAGGTTTAGTGACTGATAGGAATGGTTGGACTTGATGATCCGGTGGGTCTCTTCCGACCTGGTGATTCCATGATTCTCTAATTCTATGATCATCATTTTGAGGACTGTGTATTCTATATACGCTCTGCTTATACCTTCTGATCAGGCATTTACACCTTTTGGTGTATAATTATAGTGACTTTCTCAGTGATGCTTCTTGAAATTGCATCTGCATGAACCAACAATTTGGAATGTTCATCGGGAACAAACCTCATTCACCTCATACAGCCAAAACTTCTGGTGCTTCTACCAAGCTCTGCTGGTCAAGAACAACTTTAATGCTCCCACGTGCAGTATCTCAGCACTAACACAGTCCCTCTGCTTTCCTAAGTCTCTTCCAACCTGGTTGTTCTGCGATTCTGTGATTCCAAAGAAGAATGTCCATGTATCTCACAGATATTACACAAATGAAGTCAGCCCCACGGTTTGGTGTGAGAGGTGCAAGTAGAGATGAAGGACAACAGCTCAGAGGCACAAGGAAAAGGGACAGAAAAAACCTCTTATGGGTTTCAGAGCATTAATGAGAATTTCTGTCTCTCTGCTTAGCACTCACCTTGTTTATATCTCCCTGCAGGAGAAAGGTTTGCAGTTATATATCTACATGGTTGGTGAAGGGGCTGGAGAACAAGGTTTACGAGGAGCAGCTGAGGGACCTGAGGTTGTTTAGCCTGGAGAAAAGGAGGCTGAGGGGAGACCTCATCCCTGTCTGCCAGTGCCTGAGAGGAGGTTGTGGTGAGGTGGGTGTTAGCTTTCTCTGCCAAGTAACATGTAACGAGATGAGAGGAAATGGCCTCAGGCTGTGCCAGACAAGGGTTTGGTTGGATATCAGGAAAATTTCTTCATAAGAAGAGTTATGAAGCATTGGAACAGGCTGCCCAGAAAAGTGATGGAGTCACCATCCCTGGAGGTATTTAAGAGACCTGTAGACGTGGCACTTCGGGGCAGGGCTTAGTGGTGGACTTAACAGGGTTAAGGTCTGGATTTGATGGTCTTTTCCAACCTCAACAATTCTGTCATTCTATGATTTTTCCTTCCTGACTTTGCCCTGACAACCAGAATTATTACAGAAGATACTGATGTTCCATGCTCGATCCTTAAATGAGGATGACCAAATTTTTTAACTTCCTTTTTTCTTTTGATGGAAAATCAAATATTCATCTAAATTTTAACAGCTCCACAGGGGCTGTCTGTATTCCTCAAACATCTTTGGCTTAAAATTTTCTTTAGAAAATCAAATGCCCCAAGCTTTCAAGGATCCTCTGAATACCAACAGCTTTTGAGGACGGTGACCAAAGCCACATGTTTTCCAACATTTTGCAGACAGAAATTCTTCCTCTGTGTTAGATAGTTTTCCACCCAAATGGGGGGTGAGGGAGGAGAAGCCGTGTCTGGGATGTCCATTCTTGGCTTGACTGGGAAAGGGGGGGGACACCTCGTTTTATGAAAGGAGTTGGAAGTTTGCTGCTATCGATGGGAGTCTCCCCACTGACACCCGTGTGCTGAACGCGGGCGCAATTCCTTTCATTACTTAAGTTTGTGTGTCCAGTGAATGAAAAGTCGGGGTTTGTCTTTCCTACTTACCCATCCCTTCTGTAGATACATCCCTGTCAATGGAAAAGGCTGAATTTTTGGACACATTTTGTCAGGCACAGAGTCTCAAACGTTGGCTTATTTCTCCCCATCTTTCTAAAATGGTAGGAAAAAGAAAAGAGCGAGTGGTCTGAAGTCAAAATCATAGTCAATTGTGCAAATAATGTATCAAAGGAGAATTTCTTTCAGGAGAAACCATATCTTTACTTTTTGGTAAAGATTCGTCTGTTTTAAAATGAGCAGAAGTAGAGACAAGTCTTGAGCTCCTGGAGCAGGGCAATACTTCCAGATCTGTTCTAAAAACAGCTGAATAGGCACAAATGAAGAAAACCTCCTATCTCATTTTTATTTTATTTCAAGAATTATTTAGAAGACACCATGAATTCATAAGTAAAAATTCCTATTAAATTTCACACAGGTATTTTATGTTGTTGTGTGGGTGTCCCACAGTTGGACTATTTTCAATAATTATTTTGAATGACAAGAGACTGGGAATTAGGGGGTTCAGTCTGTGTAAGGATCCTCTATCTCTACATTTCTTTTATTGGTGAGCAAGCCAAATCGAACCTCAACATTCTGTCTCTAAAGATCTCAAAATAGATACACCCCAAATTTTGTTCTTTTTAACAAAATATCTTCTCATAGCTTAGATTTCTGTTCTCAAAATGCTGGCTGGATACCAATGCAGTGGAGAAAAATAAAATAATGTAGACATTCATATTCAGGACAAATAAGTGAATCCTCAGAGGAGGTAAACAGGCACAGAGGAGCTCTTCTGCTTTACACCAGCTGAGCATCTGATGCCAAATAGCGCTAATGAAGTCACCAAGCCAAATAATGCACCCATCCTATTCCCTTATAATCATTCCAATGCCCCTTACAGCTGTTTCCAACCGTGTCTCTGATCTCCTTGCTAAGACATTTAAATCTCCTGTTTCATTTGCACGGTTATCCAGTGAAATAGCTCCTAGTGTTTCTTTTCTTGTTTGCAAAACTGAAGAGGGGGGGAAAAAGAGGGGGGGTGGAGGGAGATGCAGAAATATGAGGCTTTATCTACATGCAGGGAAATTATTCAAATCTGACAACTTACTTTTGTTCCATGAGAGAGTAGCTTGGAGGCTTGGACTCTCACAGGGGCAGATAGCCTTTTTTTATGAAGTCTTACCATAATTAGTATTTCATCCCATCTTATTTGACATCCGAGTGTTGTGCTGCATTTCCTTACAGGGAGCTGCACTGGAAGGACCATGGCTTTGTCTTGTTGACTGTGGGTTTTTTCTAACCCAGGAGTAGGTTCTCAGGTCAGCAGGTCAAGAACTCTGCAGGAAACCTGTCTGTGGGGTGGTTGGAGTGAGGAACAAAGAGTAAGACCCAGCAGAGGGTGGGAAGGAGATGCCTTGTGAGAGGGACCTAAAAATGACTTGGCTGGTCCACATCAAAGATCTGTTTAGCCTTGCGACTGACAGTGGCCAAAGTGCCAAGCAAGTAACAGATCCAGTGGGACAGCAAAGTGCTATTTTCCTGGCCTGTTCCCCCACTATCCTGTGACTTATGGCTCAGAGAAAGCCCGTTTCTGTTTAACATTCCTTGCCTTTTATTTGCCCTACTGTTTTCTTAACCTGTATAACTTTTAAGTGTCATCGTGTCACCACACAGTAATGAATACATCAATTTACTGATGTGTTCGTTGAAGAAATAATCCTTTTGTTTGTTTCAAACCTGTCTACTGAGCTTTTTATTTTATATTTCCTATAATATGGAGCAAGGAGTGAACTCTCCGTCTGCCTTGTTCTCTCTTTGCCCTCTGAGCATCCCTTTCCAGGCTGAGTTGGACAACTCACTTTGTGGTTCTGCACTGAAGAAAAGGGGGCTGGGCACTAGGAACAGAACATTTTGTAGGACTTAAGAGCCAGATTTTTAACGGTGGGTCAGTGCTTGTAAGGATTTTGTATACATTGTTTAATATAATGCCTTAAGTCCTTAACTGGTATATTATCTTCTACTTTTACCTGTTGCACTCCATTTCACATATTTTCAACCTCACTTATTTCTCTTATTTTTGATTCCTTGGGCTCCTCTTTCCACAGCTCCCAGTACCCTTTTGTCCTGGAAAAATTATCTATCTGACCTGTTTTTGCTTTTCTCCTGGAGCACACATTTATTTACTACTTGAAAAAGCCTCCAATACTCTAGAGACTCTGTGATAGCTGCATCTGACCATGTAAAATAAAATAAAATAAAGAAAATAAAACAAATCATAAAAAATAGAAAGGAATCTGGTTTCAAGCCTCACTCTCATATGCTGTCCAGCTGTCACACTATATTCAAAATTCTTGCATTTCTACATTATGACTTATTATTTTACTTGGTCAGCAAGTGGAAATCCCACTTTTTGAAGGCAACTGCATCTTGCAGAACACTGATTTCTGCAAGCAATAAGAAGTCCAATCAATGTGGTTCCCGAAAGCCTTGTTCAGATGTATCATAAGTTGCTCAGGGTATAATTATGGCTTCATTTAGTCAAGAGGAATCTGCTAACAGTGTCCTTAGCAGACTTTATATCCTGCAGCATCCTAAATTCCTTTCACTCTGCACCCCAAGGCAGGCAACATGCATCAGTGTGATGCAATAAAAACATCATTCTGGCCATAAGGCAGACCTTACACTAAAATAAAACCCAGAAAGTAATATTCAGGTCTTAGGGCCATGGAGGCATCTCTTGGGAACCAGAGAAGTTAGACTGTAATGTAGTGTGGGTGAAATAGTTCCTTTTGGAGGAAGTTTGTCCTTAACCATGCAAACACAAACCATTTGTGGACTACCTGATCTCAAGACCAGAGTTCAACCCTTCACCCTTCCTTATTTAGCACAGTAAACGTATTTTAGGTGGCTGAGATCAGAATAAGTCTTTATGCTTAACCCATTGGTGATGTATAGAATTTTTGGAGAGGGAAATATTAATTTTGCTTATGGATCTGATGAATTGCTGCACTGGAGAAACTGCAGCGAGCTGCTGCATTGCTTTTCTTCTTGTTTTGAAAGGAGCAAACAGCACTGATTTTTTTTCTGTAAGGAAGCAGCAGCGCGTCTCCAGCACACAAGGAGGAGAGGTGCTGTCTGTGCACGCACCCCAGCACATTGCCTGCTGGAGAGTCCGTTCTCGTCTCTTGCCTTTGTTTGCAGTGACATCGCCTTTTAAGAAGTAAACACTAATCAGACACACAATGTTTATGAAAGGAGATACTCCTACCACAAAAAGAAAAGGAATAAAAGTCAGAGGATGGGCTGTACGCTATTTACTCCCTCAGCTACAAATCGGCATCGAATTGGAGTCTAAGAAATGTGCATTAACATTCAGCTGGCTGCTCCTGCGAGCCATAATAGACACGAGCATTGACTAGACCCAATATTAGTGATGGTACTGGGAAACCATCCCTGCTTTTGGCTGCCTGAAGGCAGTAGTGATCCCCTGCTTGTCCTATCTGTCAGTCTATTTGATCTCCAAATGAATTGCTTTTGATAACAGCTATATAAATGCAGAACTGTTCCGCTGGGCCTTCTTAAATGAGACTCCTCTCTTTCATCTCCTAGTCATTTCAAAAAGCAGATAGACTTGTTAGAGGTTTTTAATGCAATGATTTATGTTTTATCTTGCCTGGTTTGAGGCAGCATTTATTTAGCACTAAATTCTTCCCAAGCCTATATGTGAGGGAGAAATGCTTCAACACAATATTTGGGAGTTAAAATAGTGTGACTATGTGCATGTGTGTACGAGTACGTGTGTGTGTGTGTGTTCTCTGCTTCATCAGAGAGTAAGAAGTGATGTAGTTTATTTTCAGGAATTCAGTTCTCTAATTCACATGGATCATTTCACCTCCAGCTAAATTAAGAGAAACAGGAAGGAAACAATATTTGAAAATCGTCTGACTCGTAGCTTTCAGTCTAGGGCAAATATTGAACACTTTGGAGAGGAAAGGAGTAAGCAAAATGATGTATCTTTATTAGGTTAAATGAAAATAAGATCTCTGACTCTGTTTAAGTCCTTAGCATATTTTAGCAGCAATGGAAGTCCACTCCAAAGATGTGAGTTGTTTCTCTTCTGCATTTTTCATTTTCTTTTGGTAGCTAACTGATAATATGCAGCTATTTGGATCTGAAGATGAGGTGGAGAGTTGATGTTTAAGACTCTCATGTTCATTCAGAAAGACATAAACAATACTTCTACTGATGTCTCTGCAGTGGAGAGTCTTGGGGTCCTTTGGAGTAATCCAGGACTCTGTGTGAAAGGATCACATAAATTGTCATAAAATCATAGAATCGCTTGGCTGGAAAAGACCTTTGAGATCATCGAGTCCCACTGTACCTGCCCACTACTAAACCAGATCCCCAAGCACCCGATCTACCCGGCTTTTAGACCCCTCCAGGGATGGGGACTCCACCACCTCCCTGGGCAGGACATTTTGGTGAAGAAATGTTTCCTAGTATCTAATCTGTACCTCTCCTGGCACAGCTTGAGGCCGTTCCAAGCCTGAGCATTATTGGTTTCTTTTGGTTTAATGTAATAATGGTTGCATTGGAGATGGAATTCAGCCTATTTTTTCCAGTTATGAAACCTTAGGTTATGGTGAGACATGCACAATGCGTGGAAGAGAAAGTTCTTTAAAGAAAATGGGCCTAAATATCTTCAGAACAAGGAACCTATGCTCTATAGACACAGATTTTTGAAAGTAGTGAAGGTGGCTGGCCTATCACTGTGTTATGTAGCATATCATCCTCTCTAATGAGAAATAACTGATACATTCAAAAACCTCCTTTCTCCCACAGAATAATACAATAAAAGGAGCTAAATGAAAAAAAAAAGAAAATATATGTAATTTAAATAATCTGTTTAAAATAAGGTAATATCTTTGATGCAACAAGGAACTGAGCAGTAATAGGAAAATTAGCCTATTTTTCTTTGAAATGACAAAGCACATTTTTTGTCTTGAAAGAAAAAGGGAGATCTGTGTTAGCGTGAAGCAGAGGAGTGACTGGATATTTCCACAGCTCAGCTGGGGTTGAAGTGTGAAGATGCTACACAGCAGACTTCCCAGAGGTTATTTATCCCATCAAGCTTAGACACATAGTTTACAGAGGCAATCTAGGGATGTTAGTTTCCTGAATGCAACAGCGCTGTCCAAGTCAGCAATAACACCTTTTCAGCAGCCAGTGCGCCTCCTTTAGTAGAATCATGGAGGCATCTAGGTCGGAAAAGATGCTCATGATCATCAAGTCCAATAGGAAGCGTTCGGTCCTGCAGTCTGTTTAGGGTGTGAACAGCTAATACCGTGTTTAATTCCGAGGCAAGTTTGGCACCTCTCCTTTTTGGCACATTGTAAACTAGACTCACCCCTAGATCAACCGCATCGTTCAAGGTCTGTAGCCCAGGCAACCGCACCACGTTGGCAGAGGTGTCGGACTCAAGAGGCAACGAACCATGCTCAGAGAGTGGTGGCAAAATCCCAGCCTGGGAGGTCAAGGAAAAGCTCTTCTGGACTTCATTTCATAGAATTACAGCATCGCTTGGTTGGAAAAGACCTATGAGATGATTGAGTCCAGCCATCCCTGTCCACTATTAAACCAGATCCCTGAGAACATTGTCTACCCATCTCTTAGATCCCTCCAGGAATGGGGACTCCACCATCTCCCTGGACAGTCTTTGTTTTAGACAGGTAGCCAAGGTCCTTGGTGTTATTTAGATGAGTGCTGATTCCAGACCTCATGTGATTCCAAAGGAAACAGTAAAGTTTAAGATCCCAATATCAGATCTACAAAATATAAAGAAGGTGCTGTCGAGGCAGAACTTGAGCTTTTCAGGAAGCTTACCTTGGAGAACAGAAAACAGAGACTTTCAGAAAAGTTTAAAAGCTATTTAAGATTAATTCTGCAGTGGAAGCATTATTAGTCACTTGTGACAGATGAAAAACTTCCATATATAAAGACTGAATCGAGAATTTTCTATTTATGTAAAAAATATATACGTATTGTATTTATGTATACATATATATTTATACATCCAGATACACATTTCTACACGGGAGCTCCTGCTGCTATAGACAACTCAGTGTAACTGGGCAAGTTTCTAAAGCGCACAGTGTGCTGAAAACATGGCCTTAAGCAGCACAATAAAAGCTCAGCACTGTCGATGGCAGTAGAAATACAGGAAAATGTTCCATTTGAAATGTCTTCTTGTTGAAATATGTTTCTTAAATTGGAGTTTTCTATAGAAAATGTTCCTTATGAGAAAAATGGTTTGCATTTTTGGCAACTGAAAATTGGCCAGAATTCAATTCTTTTTTCCCAGCTATTGGCTTTCTGACAGGATTCTAAATACTTTCCAAGGCAAGGCTATCTGAAAATGCAGAATTTCAAGTTTTTCTCTAAATGTTACTTTAGAATAAAACACTTTTTCTGCTTTCTGAATATTCAGCTTTTAGGAAGGCACCAAGGAATATGATGAGTTTGTTTGTTTTAGAGGCTTATTGAAAACGTGGTGGGTGCTTCCAGACCAATGCTCGCATCCCATGCCCGGTGAGCCCCAGAAAACAGGCAAAACCATGAATCACACTCAACTCTTCCAAGCAAAAGGCCCAGGCTTTTCTTGTGGTAGGTGCCATCTGCCTGTCCCTTAACACCGAAGTTCTCGTGCAGTTTCCTGTAGATACTACGGAGCAGAAAACCAGGAATAATAATTCATATTCTTCTTCTCTTGCCCAACATGATTGCTCAGAGCAGCTTCACAAGGGAATTTCCATACATGCCGTCAGTGAATGCCCATTTTACCAAGAGAGCACACCCCACCGAGGCAGCATTTTGTTGATTTGGTTTGCTTTTGGTCTGTGAGGGGCTCAGACAGCTAATTTTGGGTGGGAGCTGGGGGAGAGCAGGAAGAAGAAGGGATGCAGCACTCTAATATTTTCCCCTGTATAGCATCACTTATTAAAATCCTGTTGTCCTGACCATTGTTGTTGCCATTGAAGTCTGGTTTATTTACTTGAAAATCTGATTTGTTTCATTTTATTACTGTGTTTGTGAAGTAACTGATATCAGATTCTGCAGGAAAGAGCTGCCATTTACCAGCAGGCTGTGATGGCTCTGACGCGGTCTGCAGGACCGGCTCCAAGGCTTGCTCTGCCCCGAGGGCTCTTGCAGAAATAAGATTACTGGCAATAACTGCTTCAACTGCTTTGAATAACAGACACAACTCAGAGAGCATAAAATTAGCATAAACACAGCATCAGTGTGTTCCCTCGGCGGATACGAGACAGGCAGGATATGGAAAATTGACTGAAATGGGGTCAGACACTGCTGAATTCGGAAAGGGAGGAAGCGTTGCCGAGCGGCGAGGTGGCATTGCCACTAATAAATAAATAAATAAATAAATAAATAAAATTATAGCCATGAAGTTTTAATGATAACGCATTCCAGGGCTTGGGCATTGAAAACACAGCATCAGTGTGAAAAAACCCACTCCAAATGTCGTCTTTCTGGGCAAATTACTCTTCAGTATCATTTGACTTTGCACTCCTGATTGGGTGCAGGGAGAGGGAAGAAATGACAGTGCTAATAATAATAGCAATAACAGCAATTTCCTGCAACAAATTTCCTGTCTTGTTTTCTTTGGGGGGGTTGGAAATAGCAAAAGTAGAGGGAAGGTGAGCTGTTATAATTTGAGGGCTATGCCCCAGATTTGTTCCTGAGTGGCAGCAAGTGTTTTGCAGCACTTCTATCTCTTTATATTTATCAAATATTAAAATGGGAGATGCTTTCTGACACATTCAATAAAGAAGTACATTAAGAGAGGAAGGCGCAGCTGCTCTAATTTCGCAGTTTTAATAATGAGACATTGCAGATGCTGCTTGCAACAGATTTACCCTTTGAGCTCTGGATATCCAACCCCTCAAACCTGTTCAAACAGAGAGAGGTAGAACTAGTGCATACTCAAAATCAGAAGTTCCTCTGACACCTGAAGTAAAGAAAGACGAGCATATTTATCCCATAACCAGAATGAGATTTGGGATAGTGTTTTCAAAGCATCCTCCTCTCTTTTGAAGAAGAGATACCAGAGGGAGGTAACACACAGTGATGGAGCATAGGTGGCTTTTATTCAAGAAAGAAAACAATTATGAGACTGCTCCTGCTTCCCACTGTTGGGAGTTTGTCCTTCAGATGAAATAAGGACTCTCTCAAAGTCTCAGGATTAAAGCCCTTTATCAACCCGGCTTACCAAGCAGAGCCTGGAACCCCCTTTCAGAACAGCACCTTAACCCATAGGTAACCCAGACTAATGCAATTTTCCATGTTTCAACCATCTTTAGCCACTAATTAAAATTGTAAAAGATATTTTTTTCTGAAGTTCATCACAGATGGACTTCAACCTTTGGGAAGGTTGTTTATCTTCCTTTCTCCTTTTTGCCTTCTTCCCTTTATTTTCTCTTTCTCCAACCTTGCTCTCTCTTGCAGAAGCGTTATTCAAGACTAAGGCGTGGAAACATGGGGTGTCTTCAAACATCAATCTACCTGAAAAGAGATCTGTTGAAGGTCAGGAGTGTTACACGGGTTTCCCATTGCCATGAGACATAGAGAGGGTTAAGGGAAGTTCCCAGAAGTGGGTAAGTTTAGAATCAGTCACAGAAACATAGAATGCTTTGGGTTGGAAGGGACCTTACAGGTCATCCAGGATCCCCCTGCAGGAGCAGGTTGCTCAGAGCCCCATCCAACCTGACCATGAATGTCTCCAGGGACAGGGCACCCACCACCTTCCTGGGCAACGTAGGCCAGTGTTTCACCACCCTCATCATAAAATATTTTCCTTATATCCAGTCTAAATCCCTCATTTAGTTTATAACCATTACCTCTTGTCTTGTCACAACAGGCCTTGATAAAACGTCTACCCTCATCTTTCCTCTAGGCTCCCATCCAGTGCTGGAAGCTGCTCTAAGGTCTCCCCAGAACCTTCTTTTCAGGCTGAACAACCCCAGCTCTCTTGGTCTATCCTTGTAGGTGAGGGGCATCAGCCCTCAACTGAGATGCAACTCTTCAGCTAACCACCTTTCAGACATTTAACTGTTCTGAAAAATAAAGGAGAAGAAAGAATCTGGATAAGAGCAAAGCATGGCAAACAATCAGTTTTTGACCGAGGTCTGTGGTCAGTTGCATAAAGAAATGAGATGCAGAGAGCACTAAGGAGCAAGTTTTAACATTTGGCCATTAGTGTTTTATCTTTTTGTTATTCTTCTAATGACCGTTATAATTTCCTGAATTGAAATAGGGTCAGAAAAGGCTCGGAGAGACACAGTCCTGCTAGCTTAGCAGATGTTGCCTCATAAGAAACAGCTGCCATTGTGAGATTTCAAGACCAACTCAATATAGAATCAGGCTTTGGATGTCAAATGAAACTCTTGACAGCGTGGCCTTGTCTATAAAAATAAGCGCTAATGACCCTCTGTGCCTTGCTGGTAGAGGCAGAGGAAAGGGCAAGTTTAAAAAGGTCCGAGAAAATAAATGACTTTCTCACCCTTAAAGGTGGTCCTTTCAGGTCAGGGGGAAGACGCGTGGTTGTGGAGCACGGGTACAGCATGCCCGGGGACAAATAAAAGACTTTGTTCTCCCCAAAGCATCAATCCAGCATCGCTCACCAGCGCCACATTCGTTAAACAAATAAGCAGATGAACGCACCAGACGAACACATGAGGAAAAACAAATCAGACTTCTACCACGTCTTGGAGTCCAGCCATGCTTTTCTTACGGAAAAAGACTTAATTCCAATCTCATTCTCACAAAGGACCTTTTTCTCTCTTTCTATTGGGGTTAACCAGCATTTAATTGATTTATTCAGGAATATAATTGATTGTGATGACAGTGGCAGGACTAAGCCCTCAAAGACTGTAGCTTGCTGGCATGCAGGCTATCGCGGTCCTCATTCATTTAGCTTAACTGCGGCTCCTGTGTTAGATGCACGGTCGCCTCAGGCTCCCTCCATAATCAGTGGAAGGAGACGGGCTTCTCCAGAGTGGTGCACACCCAGGCTGGGCTGCATCGCTCTCTGTCAGCGCTTTTCTCAGTGACTGCAGCTTGAACCTACGATGACTACATGACCAGTCTTACAAGGAACGGCTGAGGGACCTGGGGGTGGTTAGCCTCGAGAAGAGGAGGCTGAGGGGAGACCTCGACTGTCTACAACTGCCTGAAAGGAGGTTGTGGAGAGGTGGGTGCTGGTTTCTTCACCCAAGTGGCAGGGGACAGGACTAGAAGAAATGGCCTCAAGCTACGCCAGGGGAGGTTCAGACTGGGCATCAAGAAAGTCTTCTTCACTGAAAGGGCTCTCAGGCCCTGGCAGAGGCTGCACAGAGAGGTGGTGGAGTCCCCATCCCTGGAGGGGTTTAAAGCTGTGAAGACGAGGTGCTTAGGGGTGGTTAAGTAATATACAGGTATAGTTGGGCTCGATGACCTCAATGGTCTTTTCCAACCTAGGGATTCTACAATTCTATGATTCAAGCACCTAAATTTTATTTTACCAGAAGAAATACAACCTTAGTGGCAAAACTACTTGCTACTTCCCTGTCTCCACTTGATACCCTCCCACACCACAAACAGATCAAAACCTTTGCAATTCAGACTATTTTGTATTTGTTTTTTTTTTAATGATTCATGGATTCAGGTAACAAAGTCCTTGACAAATACAAAGGCTTGCATGCTTTATGATTGTTCTTATCCTTATTGCACTGATGTCTCATGTGTTTATCTTCCTACACATACCTATAGCACACTTATTCCATTTGTGATCTCTCACAAATCCAGATCTGAATGATTCGGCTGAAAAGCAGACCTCAAGTGAGGAGATTAAAAAGGTGCTGCAATCACACTTTTTCAAAACCAAATGATCTAAATATAGAAGTTCACACCTCTGTGTTTCCTTCTTCCTGAATTTTACCTGTGGTGAACACTTTTACATACAATATTTCCATGTTCTTAAAGAAAATAAATACACAGCTTAAAGGAGACTTTTGTTTTCCACAGAAGGATGTATTTCAGTAGAAATATCACATAAAAAACTTCAGTTCCCTGCTACCAAGCAACTTTGAGTTATGACAACTTCTGCTAGTCTCTAGTCCTCTAAATATGATCTAACTTTTATTTGAGACCATATAAACAAGGTTAAGAAACAAGATGGAATTGACTTAAAAAAACTGCTGAGTGTACATTTAATGAAGTACTGTGAGACTTTCATAATAATTTTTAGAAAGTGTTAATGTCACTGTCTGAAATTCACTAAATTTGCCTACTAAAACTGTTCTGATTCAGGTAAGCCTGTCCGACCACGCTCAGTTTGGGGTGATTAATTCATGCACTAAGGAGACACTGGTTTGCATGACAGCTCTCTTGGCCCAAGACATCTACTGTTCATGGCATTAAGGCCACGTGCAAATTTTTTCCAAGGCTAGAAACTCAGTGTGCAGGTTTATTTAATCCCCACATTTCTGAGTGTTGAAATGAATAGCTGAGATTTGCAGGAGTGTTTATAAACTTTTCAGTTAAACTGTACTTCGGGGTGGGGAGGGGAACAAAAGAACCCAGAATGATTTTACTTGGGAAATATCATGAGACAAATGAAATGAATTGGCCTGTCAGTCTTTTAAATATTGTCCTGGATATGAATGAAGAAAATAAAAATATTGCCTAATTCATAGGATGGCCAGAATGCAAAATAGTCATTAAAAACCACAAAACATATTGAGAACCTCACAACCAAGTTCTAGAAGGTAAAATTTCATTGCTGTGTCTCAGTTCCACGTAATGCCTAATTTCCAGTGATCTGTTTTATTCCCTCAGATGTCCCCTAGTCTTCCTCTGTACAAATTTTTCCTATTAAAAACATCAGCCAGTTGTTGGTAAACAGCTTGATACCAACTCAGCTATGAAAACAGGTGGCATTTGGCCAAGATGCCCAAACCGTTCACCTCCTCACTATTCACAGTCCTCCAGCTTTGGTGACATTATGGACAAGCAGCTGTTTGGTGAACAGCACTTTTGGGCACATACCAGTGTACTGCCAACTCTGACTGACTTAGAGCTTGTATGAAGCAGGCAGTGAATCCTGAACCATCACAGCTGTTCCATTTTTAATTGAGTCTCTACAGCAAAAGCCCATGGCAATATAAACTACCTGTTCTATGTTTAGAAATCAAGAGCGAGGAGAGGCATAAGATTCTGCTAAGTGAGCTGTAGCACAATCAGTTGCATTGTTTAAGTAGTGGTGAATGTCCACCAAAACAAGAGCATCAACAAAACCAACAGGAACTGAATGTAGCCTAACATCATAAAGAGAAAAACACAGGACTCCAGGTGGGGCCTCATGAGAGCAGAGAGAGAGGGAGACTCCCCCACCTTGCCCTGCTGGCCACCCAGGACATGGTTGGATTCTGGGCTGTGAGCTCACGTTGCCAGCTCATACCGAGCTTCTCATCAATGAGCAAACCCAAGTCCTTCTCCTCAGGGCTGCTCTCCATCACTTCATCCCCCGTCCTGTATGGAAACCACAGACCGCCCCATCCCAGATGTAGGACCTTGCACTGGGCCTTGTTTAACCTCATGAGGTTCACACAGGTCCACGTCTCCAGCTTGTCCATGTCCCTCTGAATGACATTCCACCCTTCTGGTGTAACAACTGCACCCCTCAGCTTGGTGTCATCTGCAAACCTGCTGAGGGTGCACTCAATCTCATTCTGTATATCATTGATGAAGATATTAAACAGCACTGGTCCCAGAAGGGACCCTTGAGGGACACCACTTGTCATGGATCTCCGTCTGGACATTGAGCTGTTGACCACTACTCTCTGAATGGGACCGTCCAGCCAATTCCTTAGGCACTGAACAGTCAAATCAAATACGTATCTCTCCAATTTAGAGAGGAGGATGTTTTTAGATGTTCTACCACTTGTTGAAAAACAAGATATGAAGCCTAAGGCAGCACACCAATCGCTACTTTGTGAGCTTTGAAACCAAAGGTGGTAGCTGTCAGGATGTGCAGATATTGATCAAGTGAATAACAAGAGAAAAAGTTAAGCACATTTTTGTTGTTCTTGTTAACTTTATTGCTGAATTTCCTGGCTCTGTGTGAGTCTGCTGAGATCTGATCTGGTTCTTTCTGTATGCCAAGAGACTGACTCCTGCTGAGGCTCTTACATACTTTATTATTTATTTTCTAGTAATTAGTCTGAACCACTGACTCAAACAGAACTAGCCAAGTGAAAAAGAAAATATAACAAAGTCCCCCAATATGTTGTCTTTGCTTAGGGCAATAAGCAGCTGACAGCTAATGGGACAGATGATGCTCCTCTTCTCAGTTCATCCATTTAGCTGCTTGTTTAAGACACGAGACTGTCCCTGTGTGCCTTGACCCACACTTTGGCATTTCGAGCTTTCATTTGCGTTCTTGGTAAAGCTGGACAGATCTAACCTGACCTTCCGTGAACACCAGCTTTTCAGCAAAACTTTAAAAGTGAAGCGTCTTGCTTTTCCAACGCAGATATGCTACCTTTCAAAATGAAATTAGACACTGCTTCTTTTCTTTCTGTGGTGATTGAAGGGCACTTTCTGGCACTGCTCCTCTCCTGGGAAATCAAGAAGTAGCCCATTTTCAACAAACAGGGGAGATGCGGCGTGGAGTTAGAAAGGGAGGAAAGAATGATCAGAATTCTCTAAGGGATGGTGATGGGTTAATGAGGCTACAGAAAGCGAAATGGCTGTGGAGTGGGGGCACATGAACAGCACCCTGCAACCAGGTAGCAACCAGATAATGGCAACCACAGCTGCTGCTGGTGTGTTCCCTCTCCTGAGCCAGATGTCAACAGCAGGTGACAGACATTGCCTCCTGGAGGTACCTCTGTCCTCTTTGGGAACTAGCCTCCATCAGATGCCTCAGTTTAAGACAAATGATATTAATGTCTGGTTTAATTTGTCAGCACTATCAGGGTCGGGCAATGCTCTGCATTCTGGGGTCAGAGATGCCCAGTAATTTAACAGCCTGTAGTTAAAGTTACTGTGTGAAAAGGTGTGGATGCTCCCCTAAGCTCGTGGGTTACCAAAGGTTTTACCCACTATAAGAAATCCTGCTATTATTGTGTATCTAGATAGTAGCTAAGTGTAACTACTAGGAGGTAGTTTCTGTTAACAACTTCAAGGGACAGTGCTTCTTAAAATCATATCAGCTCTTCCCACTGCACAAGTCCTGCCTTTTTTCCCTACTCCCAACCCTCTGGTACATGTTGGTGCTGTTCCCAAGGTCAAAATGAGTGAGAATCTGATGGTAGGAATCAACACTGATTTTCACATTGACTGTGTTTATTTCTCTTCATTCCCTTGGGGACTTTGAGGTTTGCCTGTTTTTTCTTCTCATTTTCTTCCAAGGAACTTTACTGCTGCCTGTAAGGGAGACAATCCGGTCTGGCTCGATGGCAATGGGAGCTCGGGGGCTCCCTGCAAATGCGGAAAACTCTCTGCTTTCCAGAATGTTTGTTTAAAAAATATGAGTTTACATAATTTGCGCTGAGTGCTTGCTGCACAAAAGGATTTGCAACTCACAGGTTAAAAGTACCTTCCCAGTCTTCCTTCCAGAGCTCCAGTACCACCTACAGAATAGAAACTCTTTCTTATACAAGGCAGAAACTGGAACTACAGATCCTTTTAAAGATCAACAGGAAGCTTCCTTAGCAGTGTAATAAAGTATCAGGATCCACTCCTAATCCACAAAATTATGTAGACCATCTCATAATTATATCTGCAGTACAAGTTTCTCTGTTAACTCCTCCAAACTCCCTTTTTATCCATATTCCCTCCAAGCTCTCCATTGTACAGGGAATTCCCTGGCCTCAGAGAGAAGATGGTGATGAAACATCTCCTTATGTCAGAAAAATTTGAAATTGGACTATGAGTCCCCTTTTAAATAGAATGTGGCCAAAAAATCAAAATAAAATGGTGAAACGTCAGGCTTTAAATTAACAGGAGGGATTTGTTGTGACTAATTTCTTCCTTTAAGTTAGTTTGTGTTATGTTGTCAATCACAGAATGAAAGAATGATTTGGGTTGGAAGGGACCTTAAAGATCATCTAGTTCTAACCAGCCTTCTACTGGGTCAGGTTGCTCAATGCCTCGTCCAGTCTGGTCTTCAGCACCTCCAGGGGTCGGGCAGCCACGAATTCCCTGTCAGTCTGGGCCAGGGCCTCCTCATCTTCATCACAAATTTCTTCATTATGTCCAATCCAAACCTGCCAACTTTCAGTCCAAACCCATTACTCCTTGTCCTATCTCTACAGGTTCTGGAAGAATATTTCTCTCCATCTCTGCATCATTTTCAGGGAATTGCTCAGCTTCAGTAACCGTGTGGCCACCTGCCTGGCGTTACTTGCTGACTGTCTCTGTGTAAACACCTGAAAGACGTTTTGTTTCCAGAGAGTGTGTCCACAACAGCTCGAACAGGGGCAGCCACTCTTGAGAGTGACCCCAGCTGGGTGGCTAAAAAAAACAGAAACCCTTGAAATCAACAGCAAAGTATGAAAAATTCTCCTTCTCCGCTACCCCCACAGTAAAGTCTGGTCTCGAAAGAATGAGGAAGGAGAAAAGGAGTTTTTTGCTTACCTTATGCGAGTTCTTTTTTCTGCTTGAAAGAGAGCTAAAAAAGAGATGCAACGATTTTGTTATGATTGGAAAACCGTGCCATGCTTCCTCAGACATTCCTGTCCTCTGCCAATCCCTTTTCTCTCTTCCTCTTCTCCCTCAAGAGGCACACGACAAGCAAAGAAACCAGTGAGCTTTCAAGAGCGAGCTCCTCCGTAATCACTAACCTCAGGAATGCCTGTCCCGATCCCCACAGCCCCTTTTTCCCTCTCTGGGTTTGCATTGTCCATCACTGACACGAAAACCAGACCAAGCTCTCCATCCGACCTTTTCTTTCCCCACCTTCGCCAGCTCTCGCTCTCTCTCATACACGGTCTCTTGTCGCACTGCTCTTGGAACACAGTATTTGTTTGAGGTTTTGGGTTTTTGGGGGGTTTTTGGTGTTTTTTATTTGTCTGTGGTTTTTTTTCCCCCTCCTATCCTTTCCTCGTTTCCCTGTGTAAGCTGAACTGCTGAAGCCACAGCAAAGCCACCAGCTTCTGGGAGGTGCTCACACCCTCTCTGCCTATGAATGACCAGTTGGAGCTACCTGGCCAGAGCAGAGACTCTTGCTGGAGCCGTCAATGTTCTGTAACTGCTGCCACCAACAGGGCATTCGGCAAAAACAAGACTTTTTTCCACCCACTGCTTTAACTGCCAAAAAAAAGGTCTTAAAAGCAGAGAATAAACAGAAGAGGAGAATTTACATGCTAATATCGGTTGATTTGCTGTAGCAAGCTCCCTTCTGTACCGAAGGAAGGAATAAATCATTATGTTAAGAGAATCAATTAGCTTAAGCAATGATAATAATAATTAGAATAATAAGAATCAAATCTTGGCCAGCTTGCAGTTAGTAAGAATGTGATCGTAACAGGAGTTCAGCTTTTTTAGCACTTGAAACAAGGAACAAATCAAGTATTGAAAGGACAGTCCTGCAGCAGGGACAGGGGACACACCTGAGCTCACCAAGAGGAAGCACTGAGGAAGGAGAGGAGATAAAGACCATCCGAGGCTTCTGAAGACACAAAAAACCCTGTGATGTGCATAGAAGAGTGGGTGATAAACCATGATAATGAGTTCCCGGAAAAGATGGATGTGTAAGGTTTTTCTGGGAATCTATGTGAATATGTATGTTTAACCAGGATAAAAGTAACCAGCCTCAATATTACGTGGGTCACCCCCTGTACCTGGTGCTGGTTATTAAAATACCTGCTTAATAATCAAATTGGCATTGATTATTGGGGTTGGCTTTTTCATGGCATCAGTACAATCTCCAGCAATTCTCCCTCTAAACAGTCTAAGCAGAACATGATGCTTTTTCTCATTTGGATCACAAGAGGCATCAGAAACACGTATATTTAAATTATGCTCACTTTATACAACATACAAAGAAAACTAAAGATGATAAAGGAAGGCAATAATGAAGAAAATGCCAAAAATGCTTTTACCTGATTCATTGATCACTGCCACCTAAAATCACTATTTTTACTGAAGAAGTTCAGCAGTAAAATCTGTTTCCCAGTGGCAGAAAATGTCTGGTTTGTGCCTGCGAGTCCTTCTGCAAGAGCTACTGCATGAATATTGATTTTCTGAAGCTGGCTGCCTCACAGTAAGGATGCTCTCAAGAGTTCACAAGTTTCAGTACCGTGTTAGTACAAAACGCTGAATATTGTTTTTCACATGGTTTAGGATTTTATAGGCCATTGCCTAAATTTATCCCAAAAAGTTTAAATAGCTGAGTTTTCCCAGAAATAATTCATTTGTCTATATCCTGAGAAAAATAAAGCCAAAACCTTTTTTCCACTGCAAAATGAGATGTGAAAAGGTCACAAATTTTCCAAAGTTTCTATTCATTATCTCTAAAATAAGAAAAAAATTAATAAATGGAGTTGAAATAAAGCCACTTCACTGCAACTTTATATATAAAGAAAATTATACATTCAATATACTACTTGTTTAGAGAAAATATTCAGACTGTGTCTTGCACTCACAAAAACCAGAGTATTGCAACTTTTAAAAGTCATTTTGATTTCTTTCTTTTTTTAGCATATATTGTCTTACTCCTTTTAATTTGATATGAGCTAAACTTCAGGCTTCCAGCGTGAGGCTGGCTGGGTTGCTGGGTCCCAGTTAGCCCCAGAGATATCGCAATTCAAAGCCCTTCAGAGAGGGGTGAAGGGGTGTTTGTTTTCATTTTGTCAAGAATGCTTCCCATAAAAATATCTGAACCCTAAGCTGCCATTCCATGTTGTCATTTTGTGAATGAGAATTTAGCATGGGATTTAGAAACCTCATGGTTCGATTCTCATGTTGTTGGGATTAAGGAAATTATTGTGCAGGGAGGCAGGATGAGCGCCCGGAGCACCCCAGCCGATCGGAACTCATCCTCTGGGTCTCACTGGGATGAAGGTTCTCACACGAGGCACCATTGTGGAGCTGCCGTTGCACTGGAGCCTCTTCTGCTCAGTTCCATCTAGAGGGAAATCGCCCTCAGCTCCCTCAGGTGGCTTTGCAGCTCTGCTCAGGGACACTGAGGAAAATTAATCTGAATTAATATTTGAAACGGATTAGTTCAACTAAATTAAAACACGTCGTGGACTCCTATTCAGAATTAAAGGGGCCTTAATTCGCTTTTGCTTCATTCAGTTTAACATGAGGTGAAGAAACACAGGGTTTAGGCACCTTTAGGATTATGCCAACTGAGTGCAATTTAAATTCCCACCTCCAATTAACATGGAATTATTTTGCTGGCTGTCTCTGCAAAAACAATATCCTAATGTCCATGAAGGACAGGAGGTGGGATACGAAGATCTCCGTCTGCAGGCGGGAAGAGGGCAGCGTGGTAGATTCCTCTCGCACTCCAGTTTCTCTCAGCCTCTGCCCAGGAGGAACCTGCGGAAAGGACATCTCAGCCCTGTTGTAGATTCAGTCCCAGACTCTCTTCTCAGCCCGACTAACATAAAGGTTATAAAATGTGAAGTGTGAAATGGACTCGTTTCCCAGTCTTTTTTATTCAGTCAAAGGATAGTTATAGCTTTCAAGTCACCAGTGACGTGCACTGTATTTGTAGCGCTGGCTTCCTATCCCATTACAATTCTCCAGAGCCTTCTGCTCCTCTCACCTCTTCAAATGAATAATTATATTAAAAATTGTGGACTATTTTAAGCATAGAAGACAGCTATGCACCAGGAATGGGAGGAACAAAAGGGAAAGCCAAAACCTTATTCAAGTACTCTGGGAATGGGAATGGGCCTATTTTTTCATGGGCAAACTCTCCCATTTTGCAGGTGTGAGTGATGATGTCCATGTTAATGGTGGGATATTACTGATACACATCAACAAGAAAATAGGGCATATCAACTAAAAAAAAACCTGACTCACATTAAATCAATTAAAGGTATTCTCCATCTGGTTCTACCCAAGGGGTTTGAACTGATTTAACTAAATTGGTTTCTAAACTGATTTAGTTAAATTGGTACATAAACTGTGTTTAGAACAGTCAGAAGTAAGTACAAAAGAGTCAAAGTAAGTCAGACAAGTGAGTATAAGAGATGCAGTGAAAGGGTCAAGGAAGAGATTAAGTGGCAGCATAACCCCAAAGGGTTATGATTGTGAGCACAGATGTACAACCGAGGAAAGAAGTGAACATCTGACTTCTTATCTGGCCGTGAAAAATCATATTGTGCACCTATCCCTGTGCATCTGCAGTGAAAATCACCATGGTGGTACTGGAACTGCTGCCACAGTAGATTTTACAAGTGAGCCCCTTCCCAGGCAATTTCTGGTTGTACTGTGGGAGCTGGTGGGGCTGTGGACCATGCCCAGCTGGCGGTTTGGGTGTGATCACCTTATTCTGGGGGCAGAATCACATCCAGACAATGCCAGATGTCTTCACGGCAGAGAGTGTCCTGGAAATGTTCAATTTACTAGTACAGATATGTCCTTTGTGCCTCTGTTCTCCAAATCTAAACTGGAATATTATTTTTTATGTGTTTTAGATATGTGCGTATAATTCAGGGAATAGGAGGTGGGACAGTGAATTGTAGATATTAGGGATGCCAAAAGACCTGTCCCATTAATTTTGACTCCCTGCCCTGTCTTGCATCAAGGGAAGAACCTATCGCAGATGATGTTCTTATGAATGAATTTTTATAAGGTGTTATTCATCTCACTTGAATTAAGCAAGAAATGAAGTTAGTACCGTCATGTATTGTTAACTCCCAGGAGTGCTTCACCAAACCACTCCTGGGTTTTGAACTGGTATTGTATTTGCAATAAGTGCCAGCATTCTCTCCCTCTCTTTTCATGTCTTTACTAATTATAATCTCCCTGGGCACATGCCAGGGTTTTTCATACAATTTCTGGACAACACTGAGGACATTATCAGTGTTTATGATTATGGGGAAGAGAGGAATTACGCACAGAATGAAACTTCCCGATGCTTCCTGATGATTTGAGGTTGCATTCACATGACCCATACTGTTTCTTTTTTTGTTCAGGCCTCATAAATCCTCTGGCTGGCACATTGCAAATGCCCATGAACATATTTGAGTCTTTCTTCTTCCAGTGGAAGTCAACTTCCTTCAATCTGCTTCTGTACTGGATGCATGTAGTGCTCAGTCCGTTCAGAAAGGATCACAGATGAAAGCACTCACTGTCTGGACGTTCAGCTGTTTCCTACAGCTGGCAGGTAACCAAAGCTTCTCAAATGGGTTACACTGAGAGATGCTCAGATACGGAGTGACTGAGAACACACTTCCCCGGTGAGGTTATTCCAATGGCTGATTGTTCTTGTGAAAAAAATTCTGTCATGTGCCACCGGAATCTCTGCAGTAGTAACTTGTACCCATTAAAATTAGCCTTCATCTTTTCCACATAAAAACAGGATTCGCCATCTTCTTTGCAGCCCTTTTTTAAATACTGGAACAGTTCTCTCACCCTATCCTCATATGGAAACCATATCAAAGGCCTTGGAGAAATCCAGGTTAATTAGTCTCATAATAACCCATGTGGTGCTATGTTTCTGCTCTGTGAACAAGACGATGTTGTCAGTACATGGATGTTTCAGCCACGTGCGCTTACTCAGCATCAAGGCCTTTGTGCCTCTCAGTGACCCATCAGTGAGTAGGATGGGGTGTAAAAGAAGTTTGGAGGGGACACAGTTGGGACAGCTGCATCAACAGACCAAAGAGATACTCCCTACCACATGATGTCAGGCTTGGCAATGAAAGCTGGGTGAAAAAGGAGGAAGGGTGGGAGATGCTCAGAGTTATGGTTTTTACCTTTTCAAGTTACCATTATGTGCAATGAAACATGCACCTAAGCATCATCTGCTGATGGGAAGCAGTGAGAGAACTCCTTATGGTGCTTTGCTTATGAGCACAGACTTTACTTTTGGCTGTCTTTATCTCAACCCACGAGCTGTCTCAATTTTATCCTTCCCACTGTTCTGCGAGGCTTAGCTGCCTACCACAGTTATGCCAAAACATTAACTCAAGCTGTTCAACCCCTCCTTCTAGCCATGCTAGATCCAAGTTTAACTTTCAGGCCAGAAAGGGTTTACCATTGAGGTATGAGTTACTGTGGAATCTTCTTCAGTCTTTCTTAGTTCCCCTCTGTAACGTCAATAAAATATATAAACAACTAAAAGAGCAATTTGTGGAGGGTCCATGTGCTCAGTGTTCTCCTCTTGTTTCTCTTCTCCCTCAGGAATAACTCCCCAAGGAACATCGAATATCCATTAGTAAATATGCCTAAGAGCAATGCCAGTTACGGTGCAAATATCTCATTCCCCTTCCTTTGAGGTGTCAGTATTAATGGTTCAGCAAAAGTATTGATCTGTGGAATTGGAGATGTTGTTAATAACCACCACAGCACAGAGATTTGTACTTGAACGCTGACCTTCACACGTTCAGGGACAGAAGTCCTCTCGTGTTTCTGAATGTGACTTTCTATGCATATGAATTGTTTCCAAAGGCAGTTTCAGCAGGATGCAAACAGAATCTTCAGCCTTATTACACCTGGCTTAAACAAAAATTTCCTGCTTGTTATGTTTCCATCTCCATCTAAAGTGAGTACAACAAACTCAAGGGGCTCAGGAATAATGAATACTGGCAACCAGCTTCCTAAGAGAACAGGGGTTCACCCTAGCTCAGTTAGATTTCATGACTGGGAATCAGGCCATTTTGTTTTGTACCTTGGTTTAGTAGGCCTGATTCAGATCCAGATACACAAATCTAAGAGAACGTATCGAAAATGGAAGTATTGATAAGGTCACTGACAGACAGAGTTGCCCAAATTGAGACTCTTGGTGCCATTCTAGACTGCCCAACACATTCAAGAGATCCACATGGGGATGAAACTATAAAGGACTTTAGTGACTGTCTCTTAGAGGCCAGCTGGGCTACCCGAAGGTATCTCAAACACCTCAAACACGCCTAATAAAAGGAAAACTGATGTGTCTATGTACTCATTATAGTCAGTAGGGATCCAGACTGTGAAGCTGGCAGAGCAGTTCTGCTTATCCCAAACCAGATATCTGCTTTGGGGAAGCTGAATAACCCTTTGCTCTTTGCTGTCTAAGTGGGTGTGTGGGGGGCTATCCACTCAGGCCTCCAGCTCTGGTATCAGAAGGGTGTAAGTGTTCCCTCAGTCTTCCATTGTGTCTGCTAGGCCCATGAAGGTAACTCTTGGACATTTGAAATGGTGTTAAGTATCTACATAAGTATCTACATGGGTATCTGAATCCCACTGATTTCCCTTGACTAGAACAGGAGCTTCAATACCAGGTTCACATCCATACGTCTGTGTGAGTGTATTCACCTGCAGATATTTAGAGCTGGAGGTGAATTGCACTTCCTGAGTGATTTTTGGAAAATCAATTAATCCTTCTGAATCCCTGTTGCCCATTAATAGCACGGAGATGATATCTCCACAAATGCTGCACATTTTGCCAGGCACCGGCTCTGATTCCTCAGGGCGTTGGCCAACAAAGCCTTAGGCAGCGTGTCTGCTATTTCCATGTACCTTTTATTATGTGTTTCTGTGGAAAAAAAAATAGTGTTAGAGTCCTTGAGCCACGGCTCCATCGCAGCCTGCGCCACCCGCACAGAGGGTGAGACAGACGCGTGCACAAGGGAGCTCGGGGGTGCAGGGGCAGGAATCTTCAGAGGGGGGGACCATAACACACACAGCCACTGCCACACCTCTTGGGGAGCTCTGAAATGCAAGAGCACTTGGGAAAATCGTGCACTCAGTTCCAGCACTGGTTTGCATCTCCTCTGTTTCTCCTAGGCAGGTTGTGAACTATATGCAGGTGATGATATACGTAATCTACAGGCTGGTGCACGAAAGCCTTGTGCCGCCGCCAGACCCCCACCAGCAGGAACTCCTTGCCGCCTCCGTATCTTTGGCGCTGACGGAGGACTCTGCTTTCTGTCAGTGTATTTGTGCAGTGACACATATTCTCTAGTGATTAGATTAACGTTGGCAAAGGCAATATGAAAAACCTACACAGATTACCACTGTCACCCGCAGTAATTACATTTATTCATTTCCATTTAGCCAAGTTTTTACAAGCTGAGCAAGGGGCCAAATAAGCAATAAACACAGAGGCAAGAAATTAAAATGCTGATCCGTTCACTGTGAAAACAATCAAACCATCATCTTTCTTTAGGCAGCTCATTCATCATCCAAGAGGGCCACAGAGTGCTGATATGGAGGGCTGGAAATCTAATGTTATTACATGTAAATTCACTAACATGAAATTACTGCCCCTGATGTGATTTTACTAATAAATTAGTTCATTTCTACCTTTTCGCAAGAGACTTTAGGGACCATGGAGAATTGTACATAAGTCTCGTAATCTTGGCTGCTTTATTTCAAGTGAACAGGCAGTTTAATTCCTCCCTCCACCACCATCCCCTGCTTCTTCCTGTGGTTCCTGTTTTGTCTCTGTTTCATTAGGGGATAAACAGTCACATTTTTACTGTCTTGGGGCCAGTTTTGTTGCCTTTGGTCCAGGAGAAGCATAAGAGGATGGAAGCTCCTTGGCTTTGCATTTTACTACTGTGACACTGAGTGGGAGATGGGAGTCTCTAGACCTTGCTTCAAAGTTTCCTGAGCTGTAAAGTCTGGGTAAGTTGAGTTTTATGAGCCTATATTTCTTTTTTGCACATAAACTAATGGGGCAGGAGGACCCAGTCCCAAAGCTGATAGCAGAGTCTCAGTGCTACAGTCAGTGGGATCAAAGCCAATAGTTTGGACAGGGAAATAGTGAGACAGCTCCTTTTTTTACTTCTTTATCTTTCAAAATGCTTTTTCATCTTGTATCTCATTCAGGCCAAAGCACCAGCTCTCAAGGGACATAGTTTCACTGATGCGTGGGGGATGTAAATGACTTCAGGACAATGACTGTTCGTCTATTTGCACATCGTGGTGAATCAGATCCACCAACTTCTATGAACCTCAGAGTTAGTGTAGCAGACCCAAAACCTCTGGTAGAGTTACTTCTGGTTTGCAAAGGTCTAAGACAATGAGGTCAGGATTAATTTCCCATTTTTGCTGTGCTTTGTTCTTCCAGACATGCATATGGCTCTTCAGTTTAACTCAGCAGCAATAGAAATACTTCTCTCAGTCTACATCCATTGCTCCCCTTGAGGTCAACTGCAAGATACAAATCACTCAGTGATGAATTTGGTCTCTTGTGTGCCCCATTCCTCAGCTGTAAGGAAGCCAATTTGGCTGCTGTTCCTCCTGACACTGGTGCACCAAATCGGTTCCAGACCATCAGCTCTGCTCCCTCTGCCACCGTGACTTCACACTGGCAGCAAGAGCCAGTGAAACCTGCCCTGCTGGTGCCTATGAGATCCACCTGGAGCCAACTCTTAGATCAAAGTTCCAGTTTGACACTGAGCAGCCTTTAGGAGCAGTGCTAGCTCTTTCTGGCTCTTAGATTCACTGCAGCTGTATCGATTAATTGGGAGGATAAGAAGCGGGATTCAAAAGCAGCTGTCAGTTCTGAAGTCTCACTGTTTATTTGCTATGTTTTCATGCACATTGACTGATTGAATTATTTAATTTCCCCTCTTCCTCTCTTATTGCAGCTCTGCCTTACATGTTTAGCATCAAGGGCACATCTAGATCTCACTACATGTGTAATATGGTGCTTTGGCCAATAAGACCCCACAGAGAATTTGTTGTTGTCAGATAAATAAGGACATTTCTCTGCTATAATACAGGTGTCAAAGAATTTCATGCCTAAACCTGACCCAGTTATCTAAGCTCTTCTTGCAGTCAATGGAAAGGAACAGACCTTTCTAAGAGGGTAATTTTGAAACAGATGACTATCTGTCGGTACCTAAAATAGAAACATAGATCCATATTTTATTCTGGGAATCTGGAGTGCCCTTTTGCTGTGGCTTTCTTCATTTCCTCCACTTAGTGCACTTCTGTTTGTCAGAATTTACTGATTCACTTGGTCTCTGAGTGTATAAGCAGGATTATTTTCAAATAAAATTAAACCAGAAGAGAGAATCTAGTATCGTACCGTATATTTTATAACTATGAATAGAAACTGGAACAAACTAGGCCAAAGTGAAATCCCTCAGAAACGGCTACAGCGTGGATGTTTGGGCTACAGCATGGATCGTTTCAGTCTACAAACCTAATTCCATTTGTCAAGACTATGTACTAGGATAGATACCAGAATCATAGAATCATAGTATGGTTTGAGCTGGGAGGGACCTCAAAGCCCATCCAGTTCCACCCCTGCCATGGGCAGGGACACCTCCCACTGGATCAGGGGCTCTAAGCCCCATCCAACCTGGCCTTGAACCCCTCCAGGGATGGGGCAGCCACCAGGGCAACCTGGGCCAGGGCCTCCCCAGCTTTCCTGGAGCCCTTTAGAACTGGCAGCTGCTCTAAAGTCTCCTCAGAGCCTTCTCTTTTCCAGGCTGAACAACATCAGCTCTCTCAGCCTGTCCTCAGAGCAGAGGTGCTCCAGCCCTTGGATCATCTCTGTACTGCCCATGATTTGTGTCTGCCTCAAAAAGTTGTCTAGAGCTTAAGCTTCATATTATGAGACCCGAGTAATGTAAAGTGAACCTCAATTTAGGAAATAAAATTTATTTCTAAGTCGATACTTTGACTTAACCCAAGATTAACTTGTGCAAGGTAATGACAGAACAAACAGAATCATAATAATTCATCTCTGTTGCTAGGAGTATGGCCACTGTAAATAACTTCTGACTGAAGAGCCACTATTTCATTAAGGAAACAACTAAAATTCCCAACAGTCTGTCTGCCCAATAAGCTGATTAATAAATCAGCCAAACATGCTGTCAATATGGACAAGCTGTTGACAAGTTTAGTAGTTTGTCTTATCTTCATTGTCTTAAAAATGAAATTATACAGTCAGAAGGACCTTGATACATCAGGAGTTAGAATCTGGATCACTAAGATTTACCCACCAGTTATGTCTGAATGAGTCTGGGATAACGGAAGAGGGGGAAGTGATCAGGCCAAGGGCTCTGTGGAAGCAAACAAGCCAGTTGAGGTTCTCACCTAATATTGGAGGGTTGTTCCAACCAGGCCTTTAGACTTTGATCAGAATTGAACTAACATGAAAAGAGATTTCAGGCTTGCAAAAGCCCGCTGCATCCAACTGTGCTACTAACATGAACCGTATTAATCCCACCCAACTTCAGGTACCTGAGGGCCCTGCCAAACCTTTAGTTGCAAATTAAAAGTAGATGGTAGAAGCTGCTAGCTGCCGTCATTAGCCCATCCAATTCAGCTGACAGAGGTTGCTCTCCCCAAGGAAAGGACACTGGATTCTCTTACGAGTTTTCATCATGCATATTAAACAAAGCAAAGCTGATGATGCCAGTTAAGCTGGATACACTGTGATAAAAACCAGGGCATCCAGGATCTGCTTCAAGGGAGGATCTTCAAGGCAGGATCAGATATCAATGTGATGAAAACATCAGACCCTCTCAGAGGAAATATTTGGGAATATGACAGCAACAGTTATTCCTTTCTAGTCCGTAGCCAGAGTCCGTGCAAACACTCATTGACTCAACTAAGTGAGCAATTCATTCAGCATAGACATCCTAGATGGTCAGATGGTCTTCTGCACATCACTCGGACATTAGGTTATTGCTGGACTGGTTATAGTTCTTCGTCTTATCTCACACGTCTTACGCCTCCTGCCCATGCTTGCTTTAGACCTGGTTATTTATGTCACATCAGGGTCTAGAGACACGACAGAGGCTGAAGTTCATCTGCACTAAATCCAGAATGAGACAGCCTTTCTCCCAAATACCTAACTCTCAATCTAGGCAGCCGAGAGACAGCGAGCTTGCAAAAAACTGTAGGAGTTTAAGCCAGATTTCAGCGTTCTATATTGAGCTAGTGGTGAAGCCAAGACTGAGTCCAGGCTTTCTGACACCCTGCTCTTTGCCGCATTCATTGGATCACAGTGCCTTGCTGGGAAAAAGCTCAACATGCACATCAGCCCGCTCAGCCTGAAGTAATCAAACACCACTCAATGCCGATCAAGCCTTGCAAGGAATTAAGAAGCAGCTATGTAAAAGTATCAAGAGATGCTGTGTTTGCTTTTCTTTATCCCTGGGATGAATCCAAGATCCTCTCCTTTGCTGATTTTCTATTATGCATTTGAAAGTGTTGTTGGAGCAGATCAAAACCCGATGAAGCGAGAGGGGTATTGTTTTCTGTGAGGGTGTTTTGAGGCCTCGGGTTGCTTATACAGCAAAATAAAGCAGCGCTGGCTTCTTTCTTTTCTCACAAAGTTCCTTTAGGAATTAGCCTGGCAATTCCAGCACCAGAGAAGGGCTCTTCCTTTGCTAATCACCTGCCTTTATTTGGCTCTGAAACTCACTCATACACTCCCTGCGTGTGCATTAACCGAAGGTATAGGATTATGTTTGTTTAATAATATAGTGGTGTCTTGCTGAACAACTGTAATTTCCATGTACTTATTGATCTTAATTTATAATGCCATTAGCTTTCTAAACTGCCATTAACTAATGATGGGCTCTGTAGGCTTAACAGCTCTTTCAAATCAGTTGCTGACAAGTGGGCCCCAGAAGCATTTGTCAAAAGGGTAATGGATCCCTATCAGAGTGGCAATAAATTAGGTTATAGTCTTATCAAATTAAACAATGGATGAAGGAAAATTAGCTATCAATAAAAATCTATAAAGCTGCCCTGATTATTCCTAGTCAATTATATCAATTAGAGATCAAACAGTGAACCCCCTGCAGTACGTTAAATAGAACTAACGGGGGCCAAAGGCGGCCAAATTGTGTTAAAAACCGCGACACCACGGGCAGCTGTAGGAGATAATCATTACTGTCATTGACAAAGGAGCTGCTTTATTAGAAAGCTGGATGTTGCCTGCAGGCAGGCTTCTGGCAAGAGGATAAAGTCTTTGCAATGAGGAAGGGGAAAGAGGCTTGATCCTGACTGCCAGTGTGAGGAGTATGTTTCTGGCTGATAGCTCCCCCAACTTTTGTCATTTAAAGCAGGCTGGGCTTCATCAGATTCTGCTGAGTCCTCTGAGAAGTCAGGAGACTCCTTTGCCTAGGCCCCTTTATGTTTTAAAGCTGTGCTGTTCATCTTTTCACTAACGAGACAGGATGCTTTAAAGTTGTAAGCTTATTGCAATGCTCTTATGGGCCAGGTTGTAACTCAGGTCAAAACTGAAAGGTGATGCTGAGGGGTGGTATCCCAGCAACTACCATATAGAATCATAGAATCACCAGGTTGGAAAAGACCCATCGGATCATTGAGTCCAACCATTCCTATCAAATACTAAACCAAATATGAAGCGAGGTATCCTAGAAATTGCCTCAGAGACCTCAGCATGTCTTCCTTTCTCGGTCTGTCTTTGCATCTGTGATGGAAAAAGGGCTCTCCTGCCCCTTTCATGTTGGAATACAGATGCCAAGCCAACATAGCTTCATTAGGTTGCTCTCCCAGGACTGTCCTAGACTGGAGCGATCTGCTTGTGTCCGTAGTGGTTCTAACTGCATCTCCTGACACACAGGGAGTTGAGATCGACTCTCTATTACAGACTGACCATAGGGTACCAGGAACCACGCTTAGATATTTCTTTGAGGAATGCAAATATAAGGCAGATAATTCCCAGAAGGCCTCACATTTTCCATCTCTTTTCATAATACCAGCAATGCACTCCACGGGGATCAGTACGAATTTTATCTTCCAGCAGCAGATTACAGCAAACTACAGCAGGACTGTATACTCACATATCTTAAACCTGCATGGGATGATGATGTTTTAGGGCACTTTGGCATCAGCTCTTCATGTGGCCACTGGATGTGGCCAGCTCTGTGAGAGAGTGCATATGTGTATATGTCCCTGCTCCTGGAAAACTTCCCCTCAAGCTCACTACCTCTTGAAATCTCAGATAAGAGAAGAAGAGCTGCTACTGCAGGCCATGACCTGTCTCCTGCTTTCTTTCTGTAGGTTACAGCTCCTTATGGGCCTTCTGTAAAGTACTTTCAGTCTACTGAGAGGGAAGAACAACTTGAGGATCATTTTACTTCCCACATTCCCTTTGTAGGTATCTGCAGCTTCATAGGAGTAAACTCAGTGATTTAGGTGGTTCCTGTTTCCCCATCTGTTGCGAACTTTCTCTGTACTTAGTCTTGAGAAAAGGCTGGCTGCCCAGTACACAAACTGACCTCAGACTTCAGGCTGCTGCTTGACCCAGGACAGAATTTGCAATTATCCATCTCCTGGACCAAGACCCAAGCAGCAACCTGCTTTATGTTGATCATTAGTGCCAGAAGAGGCAGTAGATTACTAATTTTCTATTCTTTCTTATGAAAATGTGAGAGCAGATTCAGGAGAAAACCAGGTTCTTTTTAAAATTAAGTGCTGTTTTTTTCTCTTCTAAATAGTCACAGATACATAATCACATTGGCACTGAACACCAACCCCTCTTCACACATGAGAACAAAAAGATACAAAAGGCATCACATTTATGGGCTGTGAAATGAGGGATCAAGGTAGGAAATGCTGAAATCAAGGTCACCAAAATATCTGTAAATCAGTCTGTCTGTGATAATGCTTCACAGGACAGACCTTGATACTGTAGTGGTGTTCTACAAAATCTTCTGTGAGGCTCCTTGCTGTTCCCGTCTCTGAGCGAAGCCAGAGCCCAGCAGGGTGAAAATGGAGCAGCACAGCTGTGGGCTGCGGTTTGAACCTAATGACCGAATACTTTCTACTATTGCTTACATAAAACTTTCTTTTGTTCATTGGTTAACTTTTATATTTATGAGAATTAGAGCTGTAGGGGTGCATGCCTCAGACTCTGGATTAAACTCCCAATGATACCCAAGGTCAGCCTACACTTCACTTTATCCCGTTCAAACTGGTGATGAATCTATGTTCTCTACTGTATGTTCTCTACCACAAACCTGCAGGTATGTGCACGTGCACGTGTGGGTAGCATCTGAAAAATTACAAAGCAAAGCACCCCCCACACTCACACATCTTCCAACAGAGGAGTGCTGAGGGAACAAAAATGGGTTGATGTTATCCCTATTGCACAAAGGAGAACTGGAAGGCTTTCAAATACACTGTGATGAGACTAGACTTGAATAAAATACCTGCAATATTTCTTGCTGAGCAAAGCATGTAGGAAATGGAAGTGAAGACGATGAAATTTGGCCCCAAAAGGATGCCAGGATGGAACTACACAGGTTTTTGATCCAGCTCAGACTCTTGAAAATGCTTTATTGTATGCCTGAGAGTCACCCCTTTCAAGACATAAGATCCTCATCTTTTTTGAAACCAGGTGTATGTGTCAGTACTTGTAGGGCTGGGGTGTGACTGCACTTTGGTTTGTAGTAAAGCCAGGAAGAAAAGAGGAATGGGTTTCTGTTGGAATATCCCTCTTTGAAATTTCCACTTCAGAAATCCTGGGTCGTTGGTTTGTTTATTATTTTTGTTTCTGTAGGCCAATGTCAGTATATAAATAAGTATAGGGAGTCTCTCTTTCCATTTTCCAACTGTCGTTAACAAAGATGAGGAAAGCAAAATAAATGCACTTCTCATTCAAATTGTCTGAGTGGAAACATTCTGAAATGGAGTTATGCCAAGAATCCTTCTTTCAAAAATATAGATTTTATATAGAAAATATGGTTTAAAAGCTCTGTCATTTTTAAAGCTTGGTTTGGTTTATTCCATTCCCCAAGGGAGAGAAATTGTGCACTACATTTTTGCAAGGAGATGTAGGTTAAGAGTGAGTCCCCCTTTCATGTACTGTAGATGGCCAAATAGTTGCTCAGGATCATTGCCAGTGACTGTGCCGAAACTTAATTGATGATAAGTTGTAATTCACAGCAGCAGAAAGGCAGCAATTCCAGTCCTGGACATCTGAAATACAATCAGACCTTTAGTTCTTAACAAGGCTTGGAAACATGGAACTTGAAAAACTCTGTGTAGTGGTGGTCAGTAGAGCAAGATTTCCCGGTCCGGACAGCATTAGAGGATGAAAAGTATGATCATAATTACTTTATGGGTTACTTTTGTGTTATTAAGTCTAATTAAGTTTGGTCTTTGCTTCTAATGCTCACACAGAGGAGGAGCAGTGGGTGTTAGATCTGACTTGGATTTTCACATTTATCTCAAGTCTGTGCCGGGGCAAATTCTTATTCCTAAATTCTTGCTGCAGGTATCTGAGCTTCACTGCCAGCTTCACCTGGGCAACCTTACAGGGGTCAGTAGAGATCCGCATTGTAAAAGCTCTAACTTTACAGGCAGTAACGTAGATGTAGAGAATTTGAAGTTGTGGAAGGTGACCACCACTGTACTGCCCTGTAGGCAGGGACCCAGGTCTGTGACACCGCTGAGCTGTGCCGGAGCGTTCTGGGGGACACAGCTACCTGGATGATTTAGCGATGTGACTGACAGAGGTCTAGAGCACGGGATGGTGCTCAGGAACTGTTTGATATCAACACAGTCAGAGATTCTTCAGGTTGTTCCAGTGTTTAAAATATAGAAATATCCTTTAACCAAGTGGGAGCTGGACATCTGATGCTATTCAAACTCTAAGGTCAGTCAGAAAGTCTGCAGCAGACTGGACAACAGCTCCTCCTTTCCCAGATTTCATTAACACTGGAACTTGAGATTTCTAGGCATCTGACTAATTTAAAACCAGGGCATAAGCCTTTCAGAGTGACATGTGCATAAAGGCACGTGGGGATTCAGAAGAGAGGAGAATGAAGCCAAGTGTTCAGGGGCGCAGATTACTGCTCTGTGCACTGTTAAAGTCACCTTTTCCAATCCCTTCTATATTCTAGCATCAGTCCTGGGGGCCAGTTTACCTTGTATATTTCTGAGTAATCTATTTGATTGCCTAAGAAAGTTCAGTATCTCAAATTCCTCCTTTTTCTCTTAAAGATCTGCTCACTCTCATTTCCTGCTCTGACATCGGTAGCCACAAGACTAACGGGAGGCCAGAAAGCAGCTAAAGATGTAAAGTTTCCTGGAAAAAAACTTCCTAAAATAGCCCAAGGACTGAGAAATTTGGATTCACGTAGGCACCCTCTGCTGCAGGAGCCCAGGTCACTAATCTTCCCAGCTCAGAGCACCTCTGCATCTCTGCAGCGTGATGCTAGGACTCCTCTCCAAGCCATGAGATGCTGCGTTAGACACCAGGCGCAGAGAGAGTGGGCTGGGGGTGTGGAGGGGGGGAAGGGAAAGAAAGTAATTTAGCATCTGGCAAAATGGATTGTGAACATACAGAAGATGTTATACTGTTAAGACTTCTCTCTGTCTCCCTTCTCCTCTCTCTCCTTCTTTTATTAAAGGCCCAGGCAATTTAAAAATGGAGACAGTGCATCCCACTTAATAGCATTGCTGTTAATCTTCTCACCAGTCAGCTCTCAGCTCTAAGTATCGAACGCACAAAACACCTCCTCCTGTCACCAGCTGTGGTTAAGGAGTGACTGTCCTCAGGGGCTCCAAGTCTTAAAAAAAATAAATAAATAACAATTCACTGCTGAGAAAAGGCAATAACAGGAGTCTGCTGTTGTCTAACCTGCCATATAAATGAAACAATCAAAGAAGACAACAAAGGAAACTCCACTAGCATCCAGAGGCAGAAGCAGTTTGCTGTAATATATCCCAGCTTGGGAAACTATTTTTAGTAAAACCCTTCTCTTTTTAACAGAGGCACAGTATCTTTTTCTAATTTTGATTAAGAGAAGAGGGGGGAAAAAAACCAAATCAAACAACTCAAAGACAGGTAGGCAGGAATGTGGAGAGGCAGCCAGTTACAGGAGAAAGCTGAATTAAAACAAATCCTTGTGTGTGTGTAAAGGATAACCCCCCAAAATTACTTTGAATGTTTAAATAAAAGCAGGTTCTGAGATTAACACTGTTCAGCTCTCTGGAAAACTCAGTCATTGTCAGTATTTAGTAATTTTACTGCGATGACATGTAGGAGCCAATGGCCTGAAACCCTGTGTGCTTGGACCTGTTTTGGCATAAATGAAAAAGATGGTTCTGACCTCAAATGTACACATATTTACACATATATACAAGTTATTGTTATGCATTTAATATGTACAGATACATACCTGCATGTGTGAGCAAGCACACAGACACATAATAAGTAGCATGTGTTATGTATATAAAGCACCCATTTAAATCACAGTGATGAATCATAGAATCACTAGATTGGAAAAGACCTTTGAGATCATCAAAAGTGAAATCTCATTTGAAGATCTTTCTGAGAATTAGGATGGGGGTTAATTTTGAGATTTCTGTTTGTAAGCTTATTTCCTGAGCCAGGATTTTCTTGTGTAGTTATGGATCTATGCTAAAAAAATAGCCAGGTATTCTCCATTCACTGTCAAACCTTGAATCAGCAGCACTAGAGAAATGTGTAGTAGCTCAAGGCCACGCGAGTGATTTATGGCTGGCACCCGCAATCAACACCAGACTATTGGGCCATAGTCAGAGTATTCAGCCAGTAGGGATGATCCTTTAGTTCTCCCCCACAAATTATTTTTGATCTCAGGACTATCTAATGCAGTGTGTGTGAGCATTGTCACATCTAACTTTAGAGAAGACATCTGAATTTGAATTAGTTGCCTGGACAATCTCTATAGTCATTGCAAACAAGTGTTTACTTCTCAGGTTAAGTTCTTTCTTCTTCAGATGACTTAAATTAAACAGATGAATCCTAGAAGTGTTGCACCTCTGTACAGATGCTATGTGCTTGTCTGCAACAAGCTCGGATGTAGGCAGATGAACTTCATCCACAATGCACTGTCTTTGGCCTGTTCCTTGGTCCAGTTTCAATAGGTGAGACAATTTGTACCCTCTTGGAAGGTCATTCAGCAGCACGCAAACTACAGCACATCAGCAGGAGATGTGCTTGGTACTCTGGCAATATGAAGTTGTCCACAGAATCACAGAATCATAGAATCATAGAATAACCAGGCTGGAAGAGACCCACCGGATCATTGAGTCCAACCATTCCCACCAATCCCTAAAACATGCCCCTAAGTACCTCATCCACCCTCACCTTAAACACCTCCAGGGACGGTGACTCAACCACCTCCCTTGGCAGACCGTTCCAATGCCTAACCACCCTCTCTGGGAAGAATTTTTTCCTAATCTCAAGCCTGAATCTCCCCTGGTGGAGCTTGAGGCCATTCCCTCTCGTCCTATCCCTTGGCAGAAGAGCCCAGCTCCCTCCTTTCCACAACCTCCCTTCAGGTAGTTGTAGAGAGTAATAAGGTCTCCCCTCAGCCTCCTCTTCTCCAGGCTGAACACCCCCAGCTCTCTCAGCTGCTCCTCATCAGGCCTGTTCTCCAGCCCCTTCACCAGCTTCATTGCTCTTCTCTGGACTCGCTCCAGAGCCTCAACATCCCTCTGGATGTCCAGAGTGGTCTCCTCACCAAGGGACAAAACCAAGACTTGCTCGTTAATGTCTCTGCCTTGAGTACAAAGTTCCAGGATCAGAAAGGTTGGTGATATCTAACTTGCAGCCTGGACTGGCCCGTAATCTCTGGAGAAGGACGTGCCTTCATCTGCTGTTAGCATTTCCCTCACTGAGCACATGTACTTTCTGGGTTGCCATTTGGAGGCATCCAACCGTTTCCATTGAATGTGTGGGGAATATACACCCTTGAATTGGGCACTCTCGGTCAACCATGTGGTATCCAACCCAGAAGTTTTACCTGTTTATCCCCTTAAGTCTAAAGGTAGAGGGTTTGATACCATGTAATGGCCGTGAGCAGAGTCATTACCTAGCAAAACTTCAGTATAAATTCCTGTTAATTGGATAACAGCCTAGAGCAAAGCACTAGTTATTAAGGATCTTTAAAAGTAAGTTGGCAGCTTGGAGCCATCAGCCCCTTAAAATCTAGCAGTCATCTCCTGGAAAGTTATTTAACAAAAATATAGCTTTTAAAAAAAAATAGTTCCTGTTATTGCTGGCAGTCTTGGCCAAGAGCCAAAGCATCAGAATGATTTTCTTGCTGCTGGAAATAAAAAATTGCTTTCCACAAGTGTGGCAGCAGCTGGGAGACCTATCCCCTTGTTTTGTCAGAGGGTTCTAGAAGGTAACTGCATTGGTTTTCATAGAGACACCTTCATGCCAAAGACACATCCTTTCTGAAGGTTTACTGCTAATTAATAGATCACCTTTTTTTTAAGATGAACCCATTTTTGCCATGCCCAGTGGGTAAATAATGGGAATACTGTCACCTCTAATATCATCTACTCGTGCACTTATAGCCATTTATAGATCAGAAGATTTACATCCATGGTGAGCTTATTCCTGCTATTAATCATTCACTAGCCTTTGATAAAATCTTGAGTAATCTATTCTTTTACATAAAGAGTGACAAACAGATTGATAAATCAGGTGTGGGAAATGGAAAATGAAGGTAGTGTTATTTTTACCACTGCCTCTTTGAACTTTTAAAACCATGGTTATTCAGACTTCATTCTGACCATGAATATGGTGTGCTGAAGCTATAGAAATAAAATCATTAAAACTCTTGAAATCCAGTTCCATAGAGAAGCCCAGCAAGCAACGAAAGCAAATGTGAGGAGGAGGACAAGAAGTGTTTTGTTATTGCAAGCTCGATGTGGATTCATGTAAATAATTATGAGTGACTGAAACTGAATTCAGACTCTTTGTCAGCCAGAGCTGTCAAGACACTTGAAGTGGCGATGGTGTCTTCAGAAGTGGCCACCTCCCATCCTTCTGTTTTGTGTCTGGAAACAGGGTTTGCGTGACATTTGCACTGAGGAGGTGGCATGTGTGGAGTCAGGAGCAGGAGCTCGTACTTCACTGTTTATTTCCAGGTGATCGAGGTGCAGATGTTTACTGTGTCAAATGAGTTTGCAGGGTTTTTGCCCCAAAAAATTGATGTTTCTGAGCTGTAAGGATCCAACAGGCCACCCCACCCAACTTGATTGTTGACTACTTATGAAGTGAGCAAGCGTTTACTGAGTCCCACCCCTCCATCCCCCAGCTGTGTTTAGATTTAAATACCACTTCTGCAAAGCGCTCAACTTCTTGCTGTTAGTTTCCAGCCCGGCTGACAGAGCTCAGCTTGGATCTCGTTCCCATTGGGAGCCGATAAGCGGTTTACACTCACAGATCACACGTAGCTGAGTGATGTTCAGGGACCCCCTCGATCCCCCAGCCCTGCACCCTGCGAGGTGACATTAGTGCTGGGCAATGATCTGTAAACTTGTCAGAACCGTGACACCTAGTGACACTGCCACCTCGTCCCTTTGGTGAAGTCACACTGCTCGCACAACAGCAAGCTGTAAGATAATTAGCGCTAATTTGGTTTCTCGGTAGCTGGCTGCTGCACAGCTCCCAGCTCAGTCACTCGCTGCTTCTCCAGGAGACTTTCCACAGTATAGTAAAACAGCTCCATTAAGGATTTGTTTCCTCCGCTTTTGATTGTATAAGACAATTTGTTTATTTTTTTTAGGTATTTTTTTAAAATGTTTTTTTTCTGCACAGCAAAATGAATCTAAAGTGCATGGAGACTTTAGCAGGAAGCAATCTGTTAATGAAATGTGCTCTATTCCTTATGCCCAACAACTAGAGCTGAGTGGCAATTTCTGGGCAGCTTTTCCCCCTCCGTTATGCAGTGCAAATTCCTTAAGGTAAGATCATTTCACTTTTGACAAAGTTTCCGTTTCCAAAACCTGTTGATTCTAGTTTGCTGATTGCCAGTTCCTCCTGTTTCAAAGCCCTTTAAAGCAAAATTCTAGGTTTCATTTCAAAGCATCCATTAAAACAATCATGTATGCTGTAAAAAAAAAAAGTGAAAATTAATTAAAGGATTGAGGCTGGAGGGGATTGGGCTGTGGTTGGAATGGGTGATCTTTAAGGCCCCTTCCAACCCAAGCTATTCTATGGTTCTATGATCCAGGCTGCTCTCGCTGACCCAAACTAGTTTTGGGGGATTATTTCTTATTTTCTTGTTACTGTTCTTGCAATGGTTGAGATTTTGCCCTTCTCTCTGAATGCAGTGTAAAAAAAAAAAAAGTTAGAAAGATAAATATTTTTCTTGGTTAGGAGAAGTATCTGCAGTTCACTTTCCTTGTAACAGTGAAGGCCAGAAAATACTAGGTACTGTAGGACCTGGCTTGTGTTAACGAGGTGTAGCAGAAAGCTCAGAGAGCAGGAGTGCAATGAAGTGATCAGGCAGAAAATTTAAAATAAATGGAAAGTTGTGCTTCTTTTGTTTGTTTGTATTGCATTTTGTTTATTTTTAATAAAGCCTAATCACAATGCAGAAGTCATTTATAATTTATGAAAAAAACCTCCCAACAAATGAACCCAAATTCATGAAGGCTCGTCACAGGATCATAGAATATTGAATTATTTAGATTGGAAAGGACCTCTGGAAGTCATCTAACCCAACCCTTCATTCAAAGTAAGGCCAGCATGGCTGTCCCAATATTCCCATTTTCCTTTAGCATGTGGTGAGGATGGTGGGTAGAGATTGCTGGAGTCATCCACAAATCTCAGTGGTTGCACGCTTTCACGCTCCTGGACCAGGACAATGTCCAGGTTACAGAGGGTCACAATGCAAATTTCAGGAACTCTGTCCTATAAAACTCAACAATACTTTGCTGTATGTGATAGCTAAATGAAAATATACATTATTAATGAGTGAGACTGTTTCTTTTTGGATGAGATATATGCAGTTAAATGTAGGCTTCTCTGCAGGAGCTGGTCACCCTTGACTCCTTTTATCATCATTCTAAGGCCACTGAGACCAGTAGAAGCAATTCGTCTCAGATTGGAGAGGAAGCCTAAAATAGAATCATAGAACCACACACTCTAGCAGAATATCTTTCTTTACTGACTGTAAGGAAATCTTAGGATTGACCTCTTTAAATTGCATTTATTTTGGAATTTTGGACAAATTTCCTATTTAAAATTGCCAGCAATTTAAATTTAAAAAGTTGTAAAAATATCATGTTTCCCAGCCTTGAAGTTCAGATTTCCAAGTTTCAGCCTGAAACACTCTCATTAAGAATATGACTTACGGTAAAGAAATACAAATACATATTTCATCAGAATATGATTATGAGTTTAACTGTATTGATACATGCAACTGGTTATTTTACTACTAAGTTATTCCACTTGTCTTTGCCCATTTGTGACTGTTAAACTAGTTTCCAAAGATCAACATCTTTATCACCATGTTAGGGACATGGAAATCGTGGCATGGGGGTCCCAGAATCATAGAGTAGAAGATTGGAAAGGGTGTCTGAATGTCCAGCGCCTCATCTTCTCATGGTTGGACTCGATGACCTGGTGGGTCTCTTCCAACCTGGAAATTCTATGATTCTACGACTATTCTGAATACCTCCTTGTCCTTTACTTATTTGGAAAAGGTTTGGACGTGCTAATGACCTTGCCAGGACTTACAGGCCTGACTGGCTCATAGTTCTTCAGCTTCTCCTTTGTGCCTCTCTTGGAGACTGGAAAAGCATTAACCTTTATCAGTCCGTCTCCTCTCAACAGCCACAAGTTTTCATAAAAGACAGAGGCTTCATCCACCCACATCCTCTAACCGTATCCTCAGATGACTCCCGTCCAGTCTAGTAGATCTGACAGCATCGAGGTCCTCTAAGTAACGCCTTGTCTGTCCCTTCCTCACTCTCGGCTGCCCTTCTCCTCGCCGAGCTGTGTCAATTCGCACAGAGGTCTGGAGCAGCCTTTGCTTGTGGACACTGGTACAGAGAAGGCATTATGCACTTCAGCTTTTTCCACACCGCTGATGGTCAGGTTGCCTCCTGCATCCAGCACTGGGCTTGCATTTTCCTTGAATTTCCTTCTGCTAGTCAGACCTATGGATTCCCTTCTTGCTGCTACCATTCTCTGTTCAGTTCCAGCTAGTCTTTGGTCTTCTTCTTTCAGCCCCGAGAGCCCAAGCAAAGCTTTTATGCTCTTCCTTTGTTTCTCTTCCTTATTTTCACTTGGTTTATGCTCCCTTTCAGCATTTTTTGTTCATCAAGAAGCTCCTTGATTAACCAAGCAGATTTCCCTGTCTGCACAAACAGCGTTTATTCCAGAGCTCTTCAGTAAGCTTTCTCTAAAAGTGTGTCAGCTTTCTGCAGCACCTGCCCCTTTCCTGGCCACTTGCAGGGGTGTCCACACAGCAGTTTCCACTGACCTAGTCTGCTCTCCAGACGCTCGCTGTTCGGACTCCACATCCACCTTCCCGAGCCTCCCTCCAGGTCCTGCAGCCTTGCTGCCACTGCTGTCCAAACTACCATCTGTGGTCTTATTCATCACCAGTTCTTCCTTGTTGAAGAGCTAGCAGAGTGCTTACTCTGATTGCCCTTTTGTAGCTTTTACATCACATCACAAAATATCTTACCCAAGACCACCCAGAGCCAAGAATATAATCTATTTTTTTGTTTTCTGTGCAGTCTTAAAGGAAAATATTCTATAAATATGTGCAAGCAATGATGGGCTTGGAAGTCTCTGAAGACCTGTTCCCATCTTTGTGCCTTATTTACTGGAGAAGACAGTTTAAAAGCATCTTATCTTGCTTAGGAAAAATAGCTGTACATTTGCCAAGGTCAGCACGATGTAAAGAGATTTGCTGGGGGCTATATTCTCCTCTCTGATCCCTCCTGCCAATTTCCACTTCATAATCAGCAATATGTCCACACATGGGCCTCCAAAGGATGTCAGCAAGAATTCTACAGTCACAAGAGCTGGGCCCTTCAAAAGTTGCTTGCTCAAGTTAAACCACCTCAGGGCAATTTTGACTTATACATTTGGTTCCTTTGACTTGTTGTGTTCAGTTCCTTTGATAAAATTATACATATTCACAAGCTGCTATTTTGTCTGTCAGGACAGGAAAAATGTGTACGTGAACAGAACATAGGGTCGAATGGATTTCTTGGATCACTGAGACTAGGTCACGCTTTAACATAGACAAGCATGTCGTATGATGCCTTTTTTATCAAGTCCTATCTTTAAACTAGTTAAATATGTTGCGTCCTAGTGGTCTTACTGAAATGCTGTTCCAGAGTTTCATTTGTTAAATGAAACATGTCAAATACACAAATTATGTATTTTTCAGTAATTCCCCTTTGAAGGAAATCAGAAATATACTTAAGTAATTTTTGTACACTTAGACCCTTCATCCCTCTCTTACCAACACAGCCGAGGTATAGGTTAGGCAAGAAAGCAAATCCATGGATTAACAAAGTGAGTGACACAATTTAAAAGAGGCTTTTTGACCCATAAATATGACAGCTTGTGCTTTGAAGTGTCTCTGATAGACCATCATCTGTTAATGTCCCATTCAGGAGACTATTGTTTTTATTTATGCATGCCCAAAAAGAAGAAATGTCACAAGAACTTTCACTGCTTCACCTTCTCTCTTTCCTGCTGTCTTGTTTAATCCAAAAATAAGAGCAGTTTCTTCTTCAGGGCTGGGATGTGACAGTGCTGACAGCATTCTTTCAGTGCAATGTGTCTGATGGGACTTACGCAGAGTCCAGAAAATGACTTCAACCACCTAGAAATGAATGAATGACCGGTGAGAATGATATCTCAGTTTTGCCCTGATGTGGAAAGCCTCCGTTCCTGCCTCCCATGAGGTGCAGGCTCCAAAACTGTGCAATTGCTTCTCCCCTCCAGAAAGAGAATATTCTTTGTGTGCTGCAACTGCACATACAGCCACCTGGAGTACATGGGACTGGAAGTGGTATCAGATCACTCTGGTCGCTATCTGTAATTTTATATATATTTGGGGAAAACACAGCATTTGCTGGTCTAAACTTCAATCCCAACATGACATGCATAAGCAGAAAATCTGTTTTTTCTCTAATTCAAATTTCAGGTAGTTTTTCAGAAAGAAAAATGGGACGTTCTTTGGGTAATTTATAAATATACATATTTATTTAGTCCCTGGAGGTGTTTAAGGCACGGGTGGACGAGGTGCTGAGGGACATGGTTTAGTGTTTGATAGGAATGGTTGGACTCGATGATCTGGTGGGTCTCTTCCAACCTGGTTATTCTATGATTTTATGATTCTATAAATGTAATATTTATATATATATGTATAAAAATATAATATCTATAAACATAGAAGAGAATCTAGCTAATACTTTAATTGCATAATTAAAAATGTCCAGAAATTATAGTCATGGTTGGTTACTATGATAGGAAAGCAAAATGTCTCAGCTAATGTTTTGCTATATTCTTTATTCTGTGAGAACAGAAAGACATTCATGTTCTCAGTAAGACCTACATTTATACTTAACTCTTGGGCATTGAAAAAAGAAAGCTGAAGAAGTCAAAGTTGCTGTTCGTATCGGCTCCTCTGAGCTGTGTGCTCCCTGATGGGCAGAGCACCACATACGCAGCTGCAGCTACTGGTGTAAACAGATGCCACTCAAACCCGAAGATCATCCTCCTTGAAACAGCCCTTAAGGGTGGACAGAGACTGCAGTATCTTCAAGCTTAAGCTCTTATGAGTTAAGCCTCAAAAAGTATGAGGTTGTTTTAGCAAACATGATCTTTAATAAAGGCATAGGCTCTGGCTTCATTTTATTTGCCTTCTGGTTTTTGAGCCTTGAGGGTAGCCCATACAAAAATTATGTCCTCAATCTTTATCTGCAAATGAAAAAGCCAACAATTGATTCTTTTAAAGTATAACTGAGTTTTCATGATGGTTTGGACAGAAAGAGTTCAAAAGACATCAATCATGTACGGTTTTAAAAGGTTTTAAGCTGTTTTTTATTGTTTTAAGCTGAAAGAGGGGAAATCGAGATGATATCCTAGGAAGAAATGTTTTCCTGTGAGGGTGGGGAGGCCCTGGCCCAGGTTGCCCAGTGAAGCTCTGGCTGCCCCATCCCTGGAGGGGTTCAAGGCCAGGCTTTCAAAAAAGTTCAGAGGACCCATCCACAGCTCCCCCTCTAACCGATGGGTTTTTACTGTTCTGAAGTCAAAATTGACCTCTGTCAAATCAGAAACAGGGTATGAAGGTGTCTTAAATTATTTGTCATGGTTGAAATTTCAGTCTTGATAATGGAGATGCCCAGCCCTTTGTGCAGATACAAGAAAAACAGCTCTAACTTGTTTTAAACTAAAAAATGTTCCCTGCAAGAGTTTCTTTCTTCAATATATACAGTTAAGGAATAAGTGACAATGAATATTTGTGGTCAGATTTTGAGGCGTCCGCTCATGCTTCGCAGCATCTTTACTCCACAGTGTTTATCCTTATTGATATAACTATTACTGAAGTAAGAGTCTTGCTTCACTTACAAGCAGATAAAGGATCTTTGCCATTGCACGAAGGAGGGGGTATTGTAATCTGGCCAGTTTTGGCATCTGTGCTTAAATCTGTTTGAGATGACTTTTCTTGCTCACTGCGACCTTGGTGTGTGTGAAAACACCACCCAGCCAACCTTCCACCACATGCCATGCCCTGGAACCACGATGCGCCATAACCCTCTGCATAATGCATGGGCGAAAGCTGAGCTGGTTCAGTAGCAATGATTGACAGTTAAAAGGCAGCAGAAAGGAAAACAAACAAGTGAAAATAAGCCAAAAAAATACCAGCTCTTCAGCCTCTGTCTGTTGTTTTTCTTGGTTCGATTTCTTCAGCAAAGGTCTGGGACGCTGCAGGAATAGATGGGCTGAGCCCCAGGGAGATCAGTGTAAGCAAGGAAAGGAGCAGCTGTCCAGGGATGCTTCATCACCTGCTTAAGGTGCTTTTGATAACCAGAGAAAGCAATATTCATACAGGTTTATTTCCATTCCAGAAATGCCATTATGCCACAAGGGGGTAGGGGTGTTCTGTTTAAAAGCTTGCAATGTATTCCTATAGACGCAGCCTCTCAATGGAAACAGAGCCGAGTATTATAAAAAGCAACACAGATTGAATCTACACAGACATTTTCTATGCCATCTGCATTTCAACTATTGCTTTCCTTATAATTAACATCTGTTCGTAGATATCAATCTGAGCAGCAAGGACGAAACTGTTTAAGAACCGTCTATCTTTCAGCCGAGTGTTTTCCTGGGGATGGTTCTGGAGGTGGAGAATGGGTTCCCCCCAGGAGAGAGGATTTGGTTACAAGGAGCACCTTTCATTAATCTAAACAGACTGCCACGGGCTTGGCAGCACCAAAACGGACACAACTGGATCTCATCAGAGAAAGTGCCTCTCCAGTGTGCAAAAATCGAATAACATCGGTGGGGTGTGCAGGGTATGTGCACTCACTAAAAAACCCAAGGAAGAGCATGCATGCAGATAGAAAGCCAGACGTGAACCCTGAAGATGCATGTTCCAGAGCAACGTATTTTTCTCTTAAGTGACATATTCTGGGGTTTAAATTAATGATTTAAATTTTTTATTTTGTTTCAATCCAATATGAGCCTGCCAGAGACCTGGCAATTCTGCAGTACAAGAGGACGTGGCACCAGGGTGTAGCAATAACGTCTCTTCTAAGCTGCTTACACTGCCCAAGAGACACAGACGTGGCACACGTATTCAGCGCAAAATGGAAAAACTCAGAGTAAATATTTTCAAAATTTTTGGAATTGTTGCTCCTTGACACAGTTATTACAGGGTTAATAGGATCCACCTGCAGCCAGCTTTCTGTTCACCCGTTTCTCCTGGCCAACAAGCAGTCGAAAGCCTTCAGCCCTCTCCTAGTGAGACAGAGAGCGATACTCCTCCAGTCTTTCTCAGCCAACAGTGTTGAAAGCAATTTATGAGCCCTAACAGGTCACACGTATAACATCAGAAAAGGAAAAAAATGTCTTTTTATATATATATTTTTTTAGAAATATCAATTCATCACTCTCCAAATTGTCTTATTTTATCACACTTTCCACAGTCATTTCTTCCAGCAGTCAGCTTAATTTCTGACATACTTAACTGAAACAGTTGGATTTTCCACACTTCAAAATGTCCTTTATTTTTACTTTAAATGTAAAACCGAAAAAGCAAAATGAAAACGTGCCATCAATACTAATGTGGTCAGAGCTTTCTCCTGGTTCCTTTCCTTTCAAGTTTACATGACCATTGAAATGAAAAATGGCTTTGTCCTTCAGAGAGAATGGTGCATATTTTCGTTTCCATAAGTTGTCTGTAACCACCCATAACCTCACCCTCCTCTGCTAGGAGATGGGTTCATCTTGCCTTGTTGCGATGAGCAACAGCTGGAGGGATGAACGGATGACAGTGTCTTTAGCAGGGGTAGGGAGCGGGGCATGGCCAGCCCAGCTTGCTTTGGTGGGTACTCGTTTTTCTCCGTCTGCGCTGGCGTCGTTGTTCAGCTCCATCCCCAGTTCTCATCCTGCAAACCAGGATGGATCAGGCCAGGGCTTGTGTTCTTGAAATCCCTGTTGCATGAAATCCGTGTCAACTCATCCATCTCACCTGCAGATCTCACAGCCTGCTTCCCCTAAAATTGTCCTCGAGTAGTGGGGGAGAGGGGAACACCTACCGCTGTTCTTCCTTCTCCTGCTGGGCTATGGGAGCACGGACCTTGCACTAGAGAGATGCAAGATTCACTTGTGAGAAAGTGCTTCATCATGAAAGGGAAGAAAGCAAGGTTAAGGTTTAATAAATAAATAATCATTTTCTAGAAATTATTTTAGAAACTACCTTTTCTAAATCTTTCACTGAAAAGGAAACACGTTTCCAAGAGGAAGACTTTTGTACATTTATTTTGGAGAAAATAATTGTCTTTTTAAAGATATTCCTGACGTTTAGTTAAGATACAGAAACAATTGTTAACCATTTTGGTTTTCCTCCCTAAATTTGAGACCAAAGCAGTGAAACATTTTCTTAGTGGAAGCTTTTCTGCTGTGTGAGAAACTGAAATGTTTTGTCAACATTTCTTTGGTCAGATGCAATGACTGATCTGAGAATTCAAAACTGGAGTTAAATCTGAGGGATAATCATAAAAACCTGGTAATCCAAAGTGTTAAAGAAAACCTGTTGAGGAGAATTTTTTAATGGAACTTTCTAAGAAAAAGGTTTGAAAATATCTTTTAATTACACTTTTTTTTTTTTTTTTTTTTTTTTACAAATTTTGATATCAACTGTGGGAGGAAAAACAGAGCATTGCCCATTCCTTTCCCTCAAAAATTGTACGGTATCCAGACCCTTTGCTAGGTTTTGTCCTGAAAAAAAAAAAAAGAAAAGACTGACAAATTCCAGCTACACTCCAGGAGGAATTTCATATGGAGCTAACTAAGGAAAACCGGCATCTCAAAGCTCCTTTGGTCCTGTAAGTGAGGGGGTAATAAGTGACAGATCCAGCAGGGCGAGGGCAGGAGGGAGCAGGACGGGCGTGCGGGGAAGGCAGGTGCTGCAGTCACTCTCCCCTTGCCAGGAAGCACAGGAAGAATGCGTGACCAATTCGGTTTCAGAGCAGAATACTCTCTTTAATGGACAGAAAACACTAACCTTTTATTTTTTCTCTTCCTCTCCTTCTCTTTTTCTTTTGCTTTTTGCCAGCTTTAACCCTTTGGCAGGACAAAGGACAAAGTTCACATCTCAATTGCAACCTATTTTTACCCCTCCGATAGCTTCATCTTTCCTAGAATCTTGGACAACTGCCCTGCTGTACGAAAACAAAATAAACAGCCTGAGAGGGGGGAATTATCGGAGTGAGATGAAGTCAGGGTAAAACATACAAAATACTCTCCTGTTAACTAAACACCTGGCTTTTTGCTTGCTGTAAACCAACAGGAATCGTACAGCTCTGATGAGCGCCCTTGGTATTTAGCATTTTGGCTAGGAGGGATCTCAAATCAGGAGAGTCTTCTGCAAAGGAGAAAAATTCTGAAGTGGCCCCACATTATGGGATAAGATGGCTTAGGTAAGTGGATTTTGATATGAGACTTAACTTCATCTCTGCTGAAAGCAAGGGCCAAAGCTGATTTGTGCAGGGTCAAGCCTTGAAGTGGCTTAGACCAAGTAAATAATTGAGCTGTCATCATCGACAGCCATCACCAGCAACTTTTCTTCCTGGGGATTCCATCTGCGTCAGTGCCTGTGGATACACGTGAGCTTTCCAAAATCCATACAGGTCAAAGCTTCCTGGTGGGTAACACGAGGGACCTGCACCCACGGCGTGAACGTGCGTCCCTGTGCGTGGGCTGGGGTGAGGGGCACAGCCGCACACCGAGAGCACCCACACAGCCCCCAGGCACACACTAAAATATTTCTTTGCCAGCCCAACTGTTTGTCCCCGAATATGGTTCAGGTTTAAAGCTTCTGAATATGCAACATGGTACAATACCACTGTACATAGATTTTTTTTCCCGTGATAAGCCTGCATTTGTCCTGCTGGAGTTAACGGGGATGAAATGTGTGTGCTTCTAAAACAAAGGATTCCCTCCCCAACATCCCACAGATGCCCACTGATACTTATCCTCCCGCCTACAGCTTGCTCAGAGCTTTCCAACAGCTGAAGTAAAGCAGCATTTAAAACAAAAATATCACTGAGAAAGAAAAGATTAATTTTATGACTCAGTGGTTTGAAGCAGAGCCTATGACAAACCCAAGGTATTTCAAACGCAAGCAGAAGCATGACTTCACTGGGTTTTAGCTTTGGAATGCTCTTGAATCACACCAACTCCTGTTATTTTGAGTTTCGGAAGCTACAGCAACAGACAAGAAAGAAAGTATTTTTCTGCTTACGTGTGCACATGGGCACGTGCACGTGTCTCACATAAACCATACGCTTCTGGTTTATGGGTATTTGAGTACATGCCTGGGCACAGGTATATTTTTACGTACACTGTAATGCATGGGCTTTAGCATTTACTAAAAATCAGTGGTTCATACACATGCTTTAAAATAAAGTGTTTTGATCTCCCATATTAAAAAAAAAAAAGGAGAGGCTAATGAAATTAAGGGTTGTTTAAATGAAGGGCAGTTAAAAAGCACACATTTATTTTCCTAGAGTGTGCAATTGTATTCAGTGTTGGCAGCACAAGGACTGCCTGTAGAATAAATAATGTAACGGAGTTTGTGATTTGATACTAAAAGCAGAACAAAATCCTACAGCTGTAGCCTCATTTTTCTCCACACTCAAACTGTCCACTTTTTTAAAATGCGTATTATTGTACAGTTAATTAAAAAAAATCAGAATCTTTGTCTAGGTGAACCAATTGCCAACGTAATAGGTAATTGCATATAATTATAAGAATTTTAGAAAGTGAAACAAAGAAACAAAAAAACCCCTAGCATTTGTGGTGGTGTTTTGTGATTGAGATTAAATTGACAGCTGATATCGTTCAACTTTTATGTTTTCTGTCCCCTTGTAACCACTACATGCATGTAACTTTTACGTGTTTTATATGCAAAAGATCCAATTCTTACTAGTAACAGTGACATCTTTAAAGGTAACAGGAGATCTAAAGATACAAATCAGAGATCTCCTGGGATTTCCAATAGTCATTCAGTGCCTAACTATCAACTTTGGGTGCCTGAATATCCTGAAAAAAATTCTATCCAGAGCTTCCAGAAAGTTTTGTTCCATGTTTAACCAATGCAAACCCCTCATTTAGAGAACTAAAGAGTGGAAGATACCATCAGGCAAATCCTTTCATAATCTGTTGTTTCCTCATTACTTTAGCAATGATTTTAACAAAATCAGAGCAACTTCCTCTAAGTCTTGTAGAAAACATCTTTGATGGCTTAAAATTATTTGGCCTTGTGTTGACACAGGCCTTTGACACACGACCAGGCCTGCCACGTCCAAATAAATTCCCATTTTTCAGCTAAATGGCAGGAACTAAAAGCGTGTGTCCCGCTCCATCACGGTCTAACCATGGTGTGCCTTGTGCCTGCCACAGGCTGCGGACACAGGCTGAGGTTCAGCAGGGACACATCTATCTGTGCCTAAGGAAGAGCCCACACCTTCCTGCTCTCCTGTGTTTGGACAGAGAATTTAATTTTGGGCTTCTTAGTTGGACACATTTAAGGGAAACTGAACAACCCAAAGCAGAGGAAACGGAGAGAGGGGAGACACCGGCACGGGCTCCACGGTGGAGGATGTTTTGGTTTGATACAGAAAGAAACATGGGATGAAGCTGGACTTGATCCAGTGGGTCTCTTCCAACCTGGTTATTCTATGATTCTATGCCTCTCTTCGCATGCTCCATGACAAACCTCAAAAGAGAGTTATAAGAGTGGATCTGCTTATTTTCTAGATGAAGAGAAAAACTCAAGCATCACCAAGATCAAACATTTTCTCATAAGGTCATGAAACTTCCTTCCATCATTGGAAGCAAGTTCAAGTAATCCCAGTGACAGGAAGCTGGGAATTATTGAGGAAATGTTTTTCATTTTTAGTGTTATTGTAAAATGCCAGTGACTCAAACTGGAGCCATTCCTGGACAGATTGCTTCCAACATGCTCACCTCTTCTACTGCAATTTGCAACACCCAAAAAATGCTCAAAATGTCCAGTTCTGAGGATTCTATAATGGAAAAAAAAGAGAGCTCCCTTTTACTTGAAGTGATTTTTCTGCCTTGGAATTGAAATTGATTCAAACTTTAACAAAAAGAAGGAAGGAAAGAAGGAAGGGAGAGAAAGAAAAAGAAAGAAGGAAAGAAGGAAGGAAAGAAAGAGAGAAAGAGGAAGGGGAAGGAAGGAAGACAAAGAAAGAAGAAAAGAAAGAAGGAAAGAAAAAGAAAGAAAACCTTTTTCCAAGTGATTTGGTTGTCTCCAGTGGACCTCTGAGAGAAGTAGGTCTGTTCTTACTGCAGGAGTAGCTGATGTCTGGGAAAGCAAGACAGTTAATTAAAGGAACAAAAGGAACCACAGTTTCCTCTTCTAATGGCCCAAGAGTGATTGCCTTGGCCTAAGGGATCATCATTTCCCCAGGACAAGTTAGAAACTTCCTAGTGTCAGCAAAAAATCATGTTAAGTCTCTCTTTCTCATCAATCTTGCCCTTTGATACGGGGGGAATTTTTGGGGAGCCCAAATGGGTCACCTAGTGATCATCTACAAACTTGGAGGTGAATTTTCATCACTCAGAGCTCTGGCAACTCTGTCTTAGCATCACTTCTGCTCTCACTCCTGCCCTGATCCACACACTAATCCTATCCAGAGGTCTGACTGGATGGGTGCCCTTCATGATCCAAAGCCCTCTTGCAACAGCAATGACTAAAATGACTTTATCTTTCCTTAAATAATCTCACATGGGTTCTCACAATTCAGCTCTGTTTTCACTGTTCAAATCCATAATATCGGGCTGGAGCAACTCCTCAACAAAGCTGCTCTTTCCTGACCCCTTGACTTCTTGGGCAAGGAATATAATGACCCTCATTGATTCAGCTGCTGGTAGCAAGAGTGAAGGGGCAGAGGTTTCCCGTTTCCTCCCCAGCGAGTCTTCTAGGTTGGTGGAATTGTTAAAGGATTTTATTTTCTGTCCAAAAGAGTCTTATGCCAGAGTTGCGTGCAGGAGTGAAAACAAGGAACAGAGGCAAGGGGGAGAGAAGCGATTCAGACTAGGGAAAGATTTGCTCCATGCAGGATGTCTGTCTATTTTGAGACAGATGTAGCTAGAATGAATCTCATTTTGTAGACTGGCCGTAACAAATACAGAGAACTGAGAGAGAGTTGCACAGGCAGAATGAAAACTCCAATTGCCTTTCCAGCTCGGTCTGATAACTCAAGGTTTGTGCTGGGGATTAAAGAGAAGTGGAAATCACACCTGAGACTTTTAACGACAGAGCTAGGAGAACAGCTACTACCCTTCAGTCTGTCCTACAGGGGTTTGGACATTGCCCTGTGAGGAGTCCTTGAGAAATAGGTGTCTGCATCAAGTGAAGAAATGCTCTAGAAGATATAGAATCTGTTCAGGTCTCTCTGTGCTGTTACCCTCCAGGTTACACCCATAGCAGCAAACTCACACAGCATTTATTGGTATTCGCACATTAACAGCATCCCTCATAAGCATAACTCACATCCAGGTAACAAAATGTATTTGGTAGAAACATAGAAGGGAAGAAAGATTAATAAAACATGACTACTGGAGAATCTGGTTGCTGTCTGACTTTACATGCTTCTGCAGTTTAAAATAAAAACACATTAAAGCTGGTGATGTATTTTCACAGCCTTTACAAGGATCTCTCATACAGTCTGAATGAAATAAAAGAATCTTGCTATAAATACAAAGCAGGACCACAGTTTTGATTTTTGTGATTTCTTCTTTCTTTGTTTCTTTCTTTTTTATTTTTTCGATTGTTTAGTCTTGATAGCGCTACTTTTCAGGAATACTGAGAAATACCTAAGAGGATAAAAAACTTCTGCCATCTCCTCAAATATTTAGCAAGCAAAGTGTAACTGGCAAGGATTTCTTCTTGCTTTACTTTTTTTTTTTTAATGAATTCATTTCCTATTGAGTAGTAGTAGTTGCTCACACATTCTGTGGTGCAGTTTTGCAAGGACATCTTTCATGGGTTTCTTCATTATCCCATAGTGACATCAATACACACCGCTAACCTGCTGTCCCTCTGGTGCCAACACGTAAGGAACCAAAGACCCACGGGTCAGACTGTAATCCTTGCTGTAAATCCACATTGTATGTCCCCTAGATTTACACTCTCTTAATGGAGATCACATCCTGTGACCCCCTGAATTAAATCAGAAAAGTCCTGTGGAAAAGTCCTGTGACAGGACCTGAAGACACCTCTTCAGCAGAGCTTTGATGCCCACTAATGCTTAGTTTCTAAAACCTCAGCCCAAGTGCATGTCTTATAAACAGGGTCTTACCCTGCATGCGGATCTGCAGGCTAAGTCGTGTTTGACTGTTTCACTGCTCTTCCATGTGTCTTGCCTCCTGAGAACATCTCACATGAAGATTTAGCATCCCTGAGCTGCCTTTCCCTTTGCTTTGTATGGTTTTGCCTTCCAGGGGAACCGGAGAGCAACCACAAGTGGCAGGACGTACTTTCCTTTGAATGAAATTCAACTCACTAGCAGCGTAGGATGGAGATGTAATCAAGTTTTCAGCTTGTAGTGTAAAACCACGGCTAGAAAGGCATCCATGTGAGGAAAACAAGACCAGCTGCAGAGGCCAGGTATCTGTCTTTTGAGTGTTGTACCAAATACACAAAAGATTAGGGATCACAAGAAGAAAACTGGATCAAATTAGACTTGATGAGTATTTATTATTAGTGGTTTTTATTCGTTTCATCTCGTGAGACATTTTGAGAGATGGGAGTTTTCTTTCTGGTTTGGTATAGGGTGATTTTTTAAGTCTGACTGTTCCTGCAGTGTGCAGAAGCTGTCTGTGCACAGTAACGCAATCAATATGAGTTAAAACCAGTGTGAAACATTATGTTTGTGAGTCAATTAGATTCATCCACCAGAGGTCATTAGATGATCAAATGACACTTTCCCACTGTCTTTATAAGTAAAGGTATCAGCATTCTGTGCTATAAAAAATACATTCTCATTAATAATAAAAACCTTAAAGGAGAAATAAAAGTGTTATGAAGTAAATTATCACACGGTGAAGTTCATGATTTTAAATAGCTTTGATAAGAAAACAAAAATAGGTTCTGAATAATATCATCAAGAGAAATTACAATGCTCATGAATTCTTATTCCAAAATGATGGGAGTTTCTTAAAAGGTAAGTTTGACTCTCCATTATTCAAATGACACATTTCTGATTGTACTGTATGAATGGCATAAACTGCCTAGAATGGTCCATGACTATAGAAAATGTGAGGTAATATGAGAGGGATCTAATTGTGCTTGTAATGAGACAGAATGAATTTCCCAGGTTTTATCCTTGCATACCTTTACACCAATGAAAATCTCACAAGTCCCTCTGTCAAATGAAAGAAGTAGATTTGAAAACAGAGAAAAGCTTTCTGATTTTTCCCTTTCCAGTTTCTTCCCCCATCCTCACTTTGATTTGCTTCTTCTTTTCATGAGTTTCTCTACTTGTGCTGGCACTTTGTCCTTCTTTCTTCTCAAATACTCTTATTGCACTTCATGTATGATCTAAATGTTTTGTCTTATGCTCTTCAACTCTCATCTTCCATTTCTAGTTTTAGCTTCGCAGTTTCAATAATTTTGGAAGGGATACCATTGTCGTTCCTGGGAAAGATTAACCTCATGAAGGATTAGTGATGTACCTGAGGATTTCAAGTCACTACCTGTGCAAGCAGCTAGGATTGCTTCCCAAAACTGTAGCTGTCTTCTCCTATGTATTAAAATAGGTAGAGATAATTGGTAGGAGATTTTTGTGACAAAGGAATTCATAATTGATGTCTGCTAGCTTCCCAACCAAGTAATTTGTTTGCTACCAGGATTCCTCTCTAAGTCTTGTTAAATCAAAACAAATGCTGTTGTTAGTGCTCTGCTTTCTTTTCCCGCTGTGAAACCCAACTCCACCACATGTGCACTGTGTACATCTGGTTCACAACTCTTTTATCCAGGTTTTCCCCAACATGTTCTCCTCTCCTTCCCACCAAGTCCTAGGTGTGTTGTTCACAAGGACATTGCCACTGGAAATGTCATTTTAGTTCAAGATTGAAGTCAAAGCTGCTGAGAGGGCTCTGGCAGTTGAGAGCTGTTTGTATCCAGATATCAGGCAGTGAAAATTTCATTTTCAGGCACAGTGAAAATGAGCTGAGGTTCAGGTCAGGAACAATTGTAAGGTTTGCTCAGTTACTGAGACTTCTCTGTCCCAGGAAAATAAATGATATTGGTGTTTGGTCCAGCCATCACAGAGTCAAGATCTCCAACTTGCCTAAGAAGTCAGAGGTCTTCTTGGATCTCGTTGTTTGGGCCTTCATCTTTAGCTGAGAATATTACATTTTAGGCTCTTTAGCGAGGAAAATTTTCCAACTTTGATCTCCATGTGTCATCTGCTCTCCTTCATGGCTTGAAACTGTCTAGGTACAGTGTCCCAGCTGTTACCAAAGAAGGAAATGTCTGTAAAGAGGTGAGAGGACAGCACATGCTGAAGCTGGTTACCTGAGAATGATCCTGTGATGTCAAAGGGCTGGGTGAACGTCAGTCCTAGGACTGGAGAGTCGGGAGCATCTGGTGGCAGGTGATCTCCAGGGATGGGATGAAAGAGCAGGGTCCAAGGCAGGAAGGGGTGAAACACAGTTGAAATACTATTTTAGAGCTTCCATGTTCTCTTGGTGTTTAAATAGAGTGACACACAAGTGTTTATAAATTGACCATGATAGGGACAATATGAGAGAACATTCCAAGGACAGACTCTAACTTTCATTTGTATTAATTTTTGAGACTGATTATATTTCAGACCAATCTGAATCTGTGCCACCTGCCCTGAGAGAAGGGCAGCACAGAGCATGAGCAATGCTACCAGGCAACTGTGGCTGCGGCTGTGGCAGTAAATTAGCCAATATCAGGTCATATATCGAGGTCCTGGTACTATTTTGGCCCAGGTGAGCCAATACTCTCTTAAGAAAATCCCAGAGAGATTCGAGAAGCATCCCAGGCCAGGGACCATTCCCAAAAAGCAGCTTGGACATGGCTTCTTTTGGAGGGTAAGACTATTCAGAGGTCCAATTATGCCAGATATCCTCGAGGTAAGTGAACAGGCTCTCTTATGTGTAAAATAAGGGTTTTGTAGAGATTTCACCTGAATGACTTCAGTAGTCCTGCAGTTCAGGTGTAATACCCATGACAGCACCTGCAGGAGCAGGTCAATGATATTCTGGAGAAAAAGTATAATTGGCTTAGGAAGCCTGTAATCTTTTTATCAGCTTCCTTCCAAGCCACCGTCTGACGTGAGTTCTTCATGCCTCAGTTTCCCTTTCAGAAAAAGAGAATGGTGTTTCTTCATACTTTCACCCACTTCTTCTGCCTCTCAACTATCATCCTGTCCTGATGACTTGAGAAGATGTTTCCTTTTTCACTTCACATTCATGAGAAGCAACAGCAGCACCAGTGGTAAGATAAACATGTTTGTATATCATAGCAGATTTGGGGACAGCAACAAAGAGCAAGCTACTTCACAAGTTGTGTCTCCATGAGGAAAAATGAAAGCTACAACATCTGTGGTTGAATGTGGAGCTGAGGAGGATTTCAGCATTTCTGTTCTAAAATTGTGGGCTCCTAAAATTTCTGTACCAGATGTGCAATTACTGCATGGTGAAAGTGACTGTACTAGGAGAAGGAGAAATCTTCTGTGTTACCTTCACAACTCTTCCCGAACAGGTTCTTCATTCCCAAAGACTTGCAGATCACCTGCTAGACACCACTAACAGAAGAGAAGAAAATCTGTCCATAATATCACATTTAAATTACTGAACAGTAGGAAAAAACCAAGCCTGGGAACACAAAACAAAAAGGAAGACTGAAAGCTGATAAAATAACTGTTAGCACTTAAGGGAAAAGTCATTCTTGATGTGGTAATTTAAATATTTATTTGTTTAAATGCATAAAAATATGGGGGGAAGTAGGTACCCTATTACTGTTTAGCCACACCTAAGGCTCTAGAAAGATACAGCCTTACCTGTTGATGAGAAGCTTATTATCATGAATAGTCCCATTAGCTGCAATGGATTGAATCAAATCAACATGATCTATATGTGGTTAAAGCTGGTTGATCTGAGCTTGATCTGAGAAACGAAGAAAACATGGATATGAATGCATACATATGTATGGAGGTTTAAATTAAACAGCAATTATTAATTTTTTTTCATTACCTACCCAGAATAGTCACATACAATTTTTCTTTTCCCATCATGAAGAGACGCTCTTCTTTCCCTGCAAATCTGGCTGCAAACTGACAAGTCTGGAAATGATCAATTCATAGTTCTTCCCCCAGTAACCTCTTAGCAGTGACTGCCTGCAGCGCTGAGCCTTCCTCAGTGCATGGCCAGTCAGTCTGGACTCTTCTCTCTATTTTTGACCCACATTCCTTAATCTATGTGCCTTTATCTAATGACCTGCTGCTCAGGGCAGTGCTGGAGATGTGCTCTCTCTAGTCTGCATCAGTATCTTGGGGGAAAAAAAATAAGTTTACGAAATATGATGGGCTTTAAACCCCAAAGGGCGCTTGGAATTGAACTCAGTCAGCTCTCACAGTGAGGGGCTCATTTTAGCCTCCTGCCAAGACTAAAACCACACTGTGGACATAACAAATCATTTCTATTTTTGCCTTCTAAATGTGCAGTTGTAGGAGAACTTCACTAATTTTAATTTCCCCATTGTGCAGAGTTTGTGTGGATTGATACCCTGGCTCCACTTACTTTCCTGCCCCCGTGAACAACTCCAGCTCTCCCAACTTGTTCAGAGATGCTCAAATATCAGCTCTGCTATTGCTTCACGTGAGTTTTTGTAGGTACAGTAACTACTCAGAATATGATACCCTGGTTTGGCTTACTTGCAGCTTGACAGGTAATTTCAGCTACAAAATGCACGCTAAGTTTTGGAAATCAGATCCTTCAAAAACAGAGAACGCACCCTGAGCTAAAAATGGCGAATGGGTCCTGAGCTGTAGAAGTAAAACTCTAATCTTGATTAGAAACATATATTGTGTATTGCTCAACTGCACCAGGTTCATTCTCTGCAGCGGCTGGACTCTAGTGTAGCCAGAGCAGATGTTTCAGAAGGAGATCCCAAAGTGGATGATTGCAAGGAGATTTAATTCCAGTAAGTATAGGATATTTGTTTATCTCTGTGTTACTGTCGCTTTGCTACATGTTACTTCTTGGTTGGTTTCTACATTGAAAAAAAAAGAAGGTTAAAACACAATCTCACCTTAGCCTAATGAGCTCTCCTGGGAGCTCCATAAACGTGTGTTATATCTGTCTATTCATTTTAATGGGGCATAGCAATTTGCTGTATCAGAATAATGGAACGGAGACTCTTAAGGCTGGAAAGGACCCCAAAAGGTCACCTCTTCCATGCCCCCGGCCCTAGGGCAGGATCAGCTCTGCCTATGTTGTTCTTCAGAGATGATCCTTTAACCTCTTTGTAAGGGCCTTTAACGAAGGAGATGCCAGGGATGGTCTAACTCGAGCACCATCACAGAACACTCTGGAGATTATTTCATACTGAACAGCATGTAAGTGACATTTTAAATCTAAAAGGCGCAAGTCAGAAGCGAAGAAGAAATGTGTACAATTTTGCTGTGGCAGGAACTTGGGAAAAGGAGAAGTACTATGAGAGTGCTTAATTTTGTGGTATTTTTAACAAGAACATTAAGAGATGCCAGACCTCTGCTTTCTGGGAGAGGTTACATTTCTATCTGCCGCTCAGTTTTGTTCCTGGTTGGTTTCGGCTTTTCAACCTCTCCCCAAGCAGCCGAGTATATCTTTAAGTAGCTAGGAGAACATCCTACTTGCAAATCACAAGCAGAATTAGGTCATGAGGCCATATGCACCTAGGCAACCACCCCTGTGAGTTCAGCAATCAATTCAGCATCATCCACCCATAGTAGGTTTGTTAAGGCTTCACAGTATTGCTGAAGGACAGAAATAGCAACCTGCTTATTTATTTTGAAGGGGTCTGCTGAAGCATAAAGACTCCACGCCTGCTTCTGCACCAGGAAATAAAATGGGACAGAGTAGAGGCTGAAGCACTGAGCTGTAGTTCTCCTGGTTTATCTGTTAGCCCAGCTCTTATTCTTATTTTGAAACTGGATGTGATTTCAGGTCCCTTCCAACCCAAACCATTCTACAGTTCTATAATGCCCTCCTGTGGGGTCGATTTGCGGGAAAGGATGAGGGGGAATGAGGGGCAAAGGTGTAAGAGCGGTTTGCACGAAGGCAACCCAGCCCTGTTGTGTAAAATGAGATCCTTTCTTACCTACTAGTGCAGACACAGCCCTGATCTGTATCTCTTCAGGATGACACTTCTGTGCAAAAATATGAGGCTAAAGTATTTCATTTAAACCTCTTATTCCGGTGAGTTTAGGAGTAATTACATTTCACAGGGACGTGGGGTGACTCTACCTCTCTCATATTTTAGACACAATTATGCTGAAATATCTCCAACGGAAGGAGGACTGGAGATTCCAGAGTCATCACAAAATGAAAGGGTAAAGTCTGAGCACTTTATGTTAAAGAAATGCAGTTCCAAAGCCATCATATTGCAAAGGCAACGTCTGATGTCCTCAGTCACACCATTTCTCTTTCACCTTTGAGGCACTCGTGTTGCAGGAAGCCTGTTCTGAAGAGCAGTCTGCTGAATAGTGCTGGATTAAGCTGTGCTCCAGCTGGATCTGTGTTTGGATTTAGCAGACATAGTGAAAATAACTTGAAAAAAAAAAGATGAAATTTGCTTGATGCAAGGTTGTGCTTGACTTCAGGAAGTCAAGAAGGTAGGCTCATAAATTCCTAGAATGCTTTGGGTTGGAAGGGATCTTAAAGATCATCCAGTTTCAAGCCCCCTGCCATGGGCAGGGACGTCTTCACCCAGATCAGGCTGGTCAAAGCCTCATCCAGTCTGTCCTGACCTCATCCATCCCTCTCTTTTGGCAGGGACAGAGTCACCTCACAGCCCTGTAAAACGTAGTGCTAGCACCCAATGCCATCTTTCTTCCCTGCTAACTCTGAAGTCTGAAGCTACTTAAAGATATTTACAGTTATCTGAACAGGAGCAGTATCATATCACATTATGGTGACTTATAGTAAATAATATTAAGCATACGTGATAAGGAGAATGTTGTCTTCCCAGCTACCTCAAATCTTACATGTAAACCCGTGTATCTATGTGTCTTTATGTGCACATGCATCTATATATTTCTGTATCGCTATACTTATCTAACTATAAATACATACACACCGTGGCAGGCGCACATGCCGTTTAAATATTAATGACAGATTCTACTCTGTAAAACATCTGTGTAAACACCGTGTTACTTACTGACCTCATTGGAAATGCAGAGAACAAACTGGCCAAATACATTCAACAGCCACAAAAAGAAACTGCAGTGACGGGTCTGAATTCAGTACCATTAAAATACAGAAGCAAGGGGGTTAAAACAAGTCAGATGGTCTGCGCCAGGTCTGTGTTATGTATTATGCATGTGTTTTATACAGTTCTGTATGTTGGCGGATCGGTATCCGAAGAAATAAGTTATAGTTGTGACCTGTCTGCTTTTGATTTACTGAGGTCAAAAGGAGCGGATACCTCTTCTTCATGGAGAGTTATGTATGCAAATCAGTGCTCAGATAAGCCCAGAGTGGCTGTCCCTCCGTGTTACTGGGGGAAAAGCACCTCCTTGGCTCCCTATTGCTGCACCTCTGATACAAAGATAGAGTTGCTAGACTTTTTTTTTTTTTTTCTTGATCTGGTGGAGCTTTGCTAAAGGTTTATTCATTGAATGCCTGGATGGGCTATGAGTGTTTTATCCTCCCGAGCAGGGGCTTTGCTAAAAGGGACAGAAAACAAGCTCCATGCGAGTGCCAGTTGGATGCTCAGAACAGCGCCGTGGTAGTGAATGAGAGTCCTGGGAAGCATTTGTAGCCTCACAACAACAGAAAAAAAAAGAACAGGGTTGGTATTTGGGCCAGAGGGTGAGAGCTGTTACATGTGTCCCCATCTCCCGCTGCTCGGGGCCACCGGAGTTCATGGAATAACAATAAAGAACTAGAGAGCAAGAGGCACGTGTGCTGCAGCTGATTCTGACTGCTCAAAACCGAGCCATTCGTCGTGCCCCGTGCAAATGAGTTATCGGGACCAAGCAGATGGGACTCCGTGTGAGCATGTGCTTGTGAGACAAGGAGAGTCTGGTGTCACTTAACTTCTGCTTTATTGTCAGATCATCGCTTTTTATGGGATCGTCTCGTTCATGACTTTTTTAATACATAAACATTTCCCTGGCAAAGTAAACATGGAAGCGTGTGTGTTGCCTGTCAGAGAAAAACACAAACAAACAGAGAAGCCCAAGCACCGAGCATTTACCAGACCATGATAATTGCATTTACTGTGACACTTTTGGCATTTCCTCTTCTTATAGGAGGAAAGCTGCATCTAAAGTGACAATGGCAAACAAAGAAGGGCTTTAAGCATTGATCCTTTGTTTTAATGGTGACTGTGGTGGAAAGATGCAAGGTAAAGCCTGTGGGTGTCACTGGAAGAGCTTTGTTGGCATCTCCTAGCTTGAGTTCAGACTCAAACTAGGATGAAGTGGTAATGTGGGAATAATCCTTTCATTAGCTAGTCAGAAATTAGACAGCTAACCTAAGCGAGTTATTCTCTGCCGTTACAGAAGAGACAGGTATAGGAGGGAGCAGACTGACCCTCAGGAGGCAGCTCTCATTCTCACAGCTGCTCATTCAGGCAGGTGAGGCAGTGAGCTCAGGCTACTCACCTGGCACGTGCAGCACAACGTTTACGGAGGAAGAAGCCACGTTTGCTGTTGGATCTAATTTAAGACAAGTTATTAGCAAAATTTCCTTTTCTGTTGGCAGGATAAGCCCTGGGAACCTTGGCCAGAAGCTGTGGGCGCTGCGGCACGTGCCCACGAACAGTCTAAACGGGGCCACTGGCAGCTTAAAAGCCTGCAAGGACTCGAACATGTGCACGTTCCCATGGGCTTTGTGTCTGTCCTGAGAAAAGCTGAGCACTCACCCTGTCATGACAACAGGGGAGTAAGGCATGAGCACAACAGGGCCATGAAAAAACAGAGCGGGGAGAAAATTTTCAGCAAAATATTTGGGAGAGACTGGCTGGAAAGTGCCAGTTTGTGGAACCCTCATGTTTCCTTGGGGAGTGATTTATTTTGGCTAAAGAAAAAGGAAAAGAAAACAGCGATGTCAGGAAGTACCAAAATTATATTTTAAAAAAAGATATATTTGGTCAGCAGAAATATGATTTTTGAAGTAATTTATAGCAAAAGGAAAGAATGAAAAGAAGAAATAATTTGAAGGTATTAAAACGGAATTATTCAATGAACACACATATATCTACTCCTGGGACCATTGTAATTTTTATTTTTCCCAGTTTTTGAAGTGTCAAAGACTCATAATTTTATTTAGCTTTCTGAACACCCAGGCAGGGGTTTAGCCAGCATCTTGGCCAACAGCAGACAAGTCAGGAATGGATCCGTATCTACGGGTTGAAGCGATTGAGCAGTCTGAACTATTATAACTTTTGTGTTAGTCAATATTTTGGGATCTTAATAAATACCTTTACGTGCTTGTGAATGGATATAATCCCAAGCTGTGTTTTTTTGTATAGAACGCGATAAGGATACTCTGCATCATTCAATCCACTTCACTAACATTTTGGGAACCTGCTCACCTACTCAGTAAGTGAAGCATTGAATCATAGAAGCATTAAGGCTGGAAAAGGCCTCCAAGTCCATCCGATTCAAACGTAAGCTTGATAGTCCTCATTCTGAAGTGGTTTCAAAATAAATTATTCAGCCAACCATCATTATTCATACTATTGACCCTCTTTTCATATCAACTTTTGCATGAGAAGAAAAAGACTGTTTCTTTCTGGTTAAACTTGCAAGCACATCCTATTATAAAACTGCAGGTTCTAGCCTTTCTACTTTAGAAAATTAGTTTGGTTGACAAATTGTTACATTTATTCCCAGGATCAAGGGAACCATCTAAATTCCAAGAAAGCACAGGTCTTTTTTTTTCTGTTTTCACTTTCAGTTTTGTTAAAAATTACCTTGACTATTGTATTTACTTCTCTTATCTCCATTTCTTTAGCCCTAAGGAGGAATATAATCAGTTTGATTCTAATAATGCCTAGTGGGTCCACTGTAAAAACTCTTTGTAAAAATGATCTCTCTACTGAAAAGACAGCAGCTTAAAAAGGAAAAGCAGATAAAGTGTGATTAGAGCTGGTTCTCTTTTCTCCTGAAATATAAACGAACCTTGATCTCAAAAGCTACCTTCTTCTTAAAATGCTGACTTGTAGTAGCAATCTTATTAAAATCCTCGTAGAAGATTTTATCAGAATATTTTATGGAATTTGTTGCGTATTGAAAAGCAACTTTGAGGGATTCTTTCTTTCTGTCCCTCTGGGGGAAGGAAATGTTACAGTGAGCAACCAAAAGCTTGTATTTGGATAACAGCAAACTGGAGCACAGAGAAACATGAAGTGACTGGTACAAAATCACTGTTGTGGAGCCTTGAGATCCCACAGTGGAAGGAAAACCACAAAGGCATTTGACACAGTCCTAAGAAGGCAATTAAGTGGCATAAACTTGATTTAAAAGCAAAAAAAAAAAAAAAAAAAGTAGCAGGGTTAAGTTGGGAGAAAATCTTAGAAATGGTGGTTTGGTTTGGTTTCATTTTTTATTCTAGCAGGTCTTAAGGCTCTCCTGGGTGTTAGCTGTGATCCTGGCCTCATGGGATCCTTGTCAAATGAGCTACTGCCTAACATTAGCACTCTGGGAACTTGAAAAAGCCAACAATACATCTGTGTTTCAAAATCCAAACTCTAAGCTCTGGAATCAAGCTAGATGATCTTTAAGGTCCCTTCCAACCCAAACTGCTCAATGGTTCTATGATTCTGTGATAACTGCAAAGCCATCCTTTCCTCCTAGAATATTTCCAATCCTTTCACTGAATTCAAACTTCTGGAAATCTTTTGCTTTGGTACAACTGGAGGGGTATCTGGTATTGACCAGGTAAAGTTGTGCAAAATCTGGTATGCATTCCTTCTGCCGATACAAATCTAGCCTTTTGTATAAGTATATTCCCCTATAGAAAAATGAGTCACTGCTCTGGCTTCCTAGGGAAACAGGACTAAAGCAATTATGCTGTTTCCTCCTTTATCTGTCTGTAAGTATCTCCTCTTCTGCTCTAAACCTTTTGACCCTCTAACAAGGGCACAACATGGACCTACATTCCCACTTTGTCCAAAACTGGGACACCCACTACTGTTCACAGAATTACTGGGCACAGCTCAGAGGGTTAGGGATCGTGGAGGACCATTTCCAATGAGGAATTTCCATGTGGCAATCTGCTTTTTTTTTTTGTAAGGGAAAGACAGTTTAGCTGTATCAACATGAGCTATGGCGTGATAGCGCAACAGAAAACGATTCCCAGGTGGTTTCCCAATGCCACAGTTGAAGTTAGATAGACATCTACAAGGTTCAGCGGAACCAGCAGTTGGGTAGGGAAGAGGAGAATGAGCTTCTAAAGAAATCAATCTTTGTTAGCTCCATTGCATAATTTGGTTTTCTTTGTTTCTTTGGGGTTTTGTTGTCTAGTAATATTGGTATCTCTGAGTTCTTTACCTTTGTGGAGAGCAAATCAGAGATTTCAGTTGTGCAGGACAGACCTATTTGTGTGTTTAAGGAAAGATATTTCAAGAAGACTGTAAAGGAACACGCTGACAATGAAGTTGAAAAGCTGATAGAAGCTCAAAACCAAAATAGAAACTCATAAAACTATGACTGAAAGTATGCTTGTTTGCTTTTAAACACAGTATTTGCCCCTTTTTCATAAGTGAAAGTATTGATTCAGGTGCTACACTTCTGCAGTTCAAAGGGTTGATGGATACATCTTCTCATTAGCAATATGTTGTGGACCAGACAGGATTGTGGATCAATCCCCAAACTGCTGAATCCACTGTTGGATTGAGGTGTTCTTAAGTATTGTACTTGTTTGGAAATAGACGTCTTTTTTTTTTTTAACTTACCAGGAGTCAGAAATTATGCAGAGCAGAGCAGACCAGTGTGTTTCCTTCTGGAGCTTCTTACTAATTCTTATTTTTCAGTTCCAAGTCTTTACACTTTTCAGCCCAAAGCCTTTAGGCAAGCAAAGCATTCAAGGCAATGATGTTACATCTTTTTGGTCTGAATTTCTGGTTTGAAGGAGTTAAAAATCTCTATGTGGCACACGCTTGAAACAAAATTGACTTGCTTCAGTATCAAGTGAACCCCTAGCATTTTGCATAGGTGGACTAAGACCAACAGAGCAGGAACCTTAGTTCATGACTAGGCATCCAAATGTTTTTGAAAGCTCTGAAATCCCTACCTCACCTTCAGTGAGATAATAAAAGTAAAAATAGAAGAATATAAGGAAAATTCATCTGTATCCTTCTCTCGTCCTTGGCAAGGATGAAAGAAATACTTAATATGGATAGTCAACATCTAGGACATCTTTATGACTTTCCCTGCCTTTTACTTAAAGATCAGAAACAGACTGTTGCCAGCAGTACTTGAGGGGTCACCAGTTCAATCTGGTGTGACAAATCCTCACTTTTGTGTGTTCTGCATTAAATGGTCATGTTAGAGATGACCTGATAGCTCTGATTGCCTGAGCTTCCCATGCACCTTACCTTTCACTAACTCGCAGCTCGCAGATGGGGACAGTGTTGTGGTGTGCTTAGCTGTTCAGTAATTATTAGCACAAATAAATTCAAGGAGACCGTGGTACCATTTAACGGCAGAGAAATGCTTAGCTCTGACAGCTCATTAAAGAAAGTACCATCTTTAAAGGAACTGATGCAAAAGAGAACATATGAAGCTTAACCCTGAGGTGGATTTGGCAAGGCAGAGCGATGCCAAATGTCCTTTATGGGTTGCACTAAGAATCTGGGGGCTGAAGGAAATGCCAGGTCAGGTGTATGGAGTCTGTGGCCTGTGAAGTGTTTGCAGTGGATGGCAACCAGAAAGCTTAAATAGACTGGAATTTTCCTGAATAAGAACAAAGCTGCTGTACAAGAACATTAGGACACAGGAGGTCACACAGATGACAGATTAAAGAAAATCTAAAGCTACATGTACACGGGGGTCTTCCTAATATTTCACTGGTCTGTTGAGTAACTTCGGGCAAGATGCTTTGATAGATAAACCAACGTAGCTTTACGTGAGACTTCTGTTCCCAAGTCACGTAGATGCCTCTGAAAATCCCACCTCCAAATCTTTGTTCTTAATTTCCCTCTTCATTTAAACCAAGAATGATCATATCTGTTTTATTTTCAGAGTAGTTTTTTTTTTTCTTTAAATGTGTAAAGGAGTCCTAAAAGCAATTCAGAGAAAGGATTTGTAGGAAGAAAGGCTCTTATCTCCTTATAGGACAATCTATCTCTATTTTTTCACAAAACTCAACAGAAAAATCATACCAGCAGTCTATCAAGTCAAGCTATCAGATTATTACAAATGCAATCAATTTTGATTTTAAACTAATGCCTGGTATTTTATATATAATTGAGTCCATTTTAAAATGAAAACTCGCTTAGAATGATGAAATACACATTTTTGATCCAGTAATGTTAGAACAGCACACTTTGACAACTTTAACGTTGTTTTTGCTTTTATTCTTTTTTCCTTCTTTTTTTTTTTTTTTTTACAAAATGGGAATTTATGATTTATGACCATTATAATTCCATTTTAAAAAATACAAGCAAAATTATGAACAAAATCAAAATTACTCTTCAGGAAAAAACATCTAAGCAAACAACTGACCAGATCCAGAAGACTAGCGCTACACTGGTAAATTAAACATTTGCTACCATTGTCAGGAGCTAGAAGTAAGTTTTTTACACTGTTAAATATTTAGAGTTGGTCCTGTCTATCTAGAACTGTCCCCCAGAATTGATGGGCCTGGCTCGGGAGGTGGCAATGATCCTGGCCCCTTCCCATGGGAATTCTGGCTGTGCTCACCGTGTTCCAGAGGTCCAGAGGTGTAAGTATTTCGGGTGCAGGGTGTGGCCTGGGAGCCAGACGACTTTCTGCAGCAAAGCAGACTATTGGCAGTGCCAAAGATGATTTAGGAATCCTTCCGTGCCGTCGTGACCGGCAATCTTCATCTCGCCCCAGTGACAGCGTCAGAGCCCTTTTCATCGGGCAGGTCTCAGCTCTCTGCATACGTTCATCAAAACGCAAAAAAATGCAGCCAAGCCCTGGCCTCCTTATCCAGGGATACTTAGAATAGGCCTCAGTAGCCAAAGGCAGCAAGAGTTAAAGTTTGATTTCAACTTACTTTTATTGCATTGCTATAGTTTTTCTTCCCTCTGATTTAATTTCTCTCTGTCCACACATGAAGAGAAAATCGGTTTTGACCTGCAAGCTGTTCTGAGCTCCAGCACAGGCATCCTCTCTGATTTTGGACAAATTAGTTAATCCTGTACAACAGTTCCTCCTTATCTACAAAAAACAAGTGGTGAGCAGTGGCAGTCAAGTCCGCTTTTACGGATTTCTATCTTGTGAGGGTAATTAGGAAATGCACAGACAGACAGGTAGGTACCTAGATAAAATTTGAATTTTAATACATGTAGGTAGAGGCTTTGTTTCCTAAGGAAATTAATCTGAAGAAACCAATATAAAGGACCAGAGGTGGTAACATCCTACCTTACGATGGCATAATAACAAAGGTTACTTTGGGGACACATCTTCCAGTACCTCAAATATGTTCTTACACTTGCAAGATCTACGTCGCTCTGGAGGATTAGAGGGTTTCCATTGATCCTGTGTTTACCAGTCCCACAAGAAAGTCTGAGACACCCTAGGGAATTTCAGATGACCATATCTATAAACTTGTTGGCAATTGAATTGAGTCCTGTCTGATGAGCAGACTGTGACAGTCACGTGTCCCTCCTATATTCTCATTTTTTCAGAGGCAGTGCTTAAGCCTTGCCTGATGTAATTTTCTATCCTTGCAAATTTCTGCTCACAATCAGTGTTTTACCTCTAAATACTCAATGTTGTATCCAGTAACTACCTATACCTTTCCAAATCAATTTTTACCTGTAAGATTTCTTTTGGGGATAAACTCAGTATGCTCTTGAAGTTGCCACCTTGATTTCTAATCTCCTTTTTGCACTGAATGACTAAAGCTGAAGTTCTTTATACAGGCAATTTGTTGCTTTATACCTGTACTTATTGTCCTACTCTGTGTGTATTTGGCTAAACACAGAGAACTGCTTAAAATTTCACACACACACGTTCACACACGTATTTCTATTTCCTAAGATGGAAATAATATATTTTTATAAGCAGGTATATGAATGCAATGCATGGATGACAAAGTACAGAAAGATTTTGGTGTGACCATAACACATATTTTATGTATCAAGTTAGTATGTGTAATTCCAAAGTGTCAGACTCAAAATCTGGTTCAGCACATTAATTTACAGCGCCTTGACTATACTGCTATTGTGTTGGCTGAAAATGTAATGAAAATCCACAGCGAGAATTTAATGAAAACTACTGCTTCTTTGAATGATGTGGAGAACTGTCTAGCTGTACCAATGAGATCCTCTTGCTTACACCACGTAACGAAACAGAAGTTGGAAGTTCTCCTTAATGGTCTGGAAGAAGGCTGCTGTAAAGTGCATGATACAATTGCATTTGCAAAATATCATGAATTGATATCTCTTTGAAATGAGGATGCTTTGTTAAAAACTCTGGGGCATAATAAAACCCCGTCTTAGTGAGACCGTACGATGAATGGAGAAGTCGTCGCAGGTGAAAGAGAAATAATAGAGGTACACACAGAGGATGCACTGGCAAGAAATGTGAAACAAAATTCAACCTGAAAAAAATCAAAGTAAAGTACCCAGAAAAAACTCATCTCATGCATAAAGATAGTGAGAAAGTGTGACTCGGGAGGCAAAATTACTTGAGATAAAAATACTCTGCAAAACAGTCACAAGGCCTATGTGTTAGGACACAGAAAATGCCTTTGCAGAGATAAGATCATAACTCCAGCTCTGCTAAGTCACTTCCTTGTATCATTCACAAAAAGGAACCAAACGTTAAGTCCTGATCCAAACTCTCGTGGAGTCAGTGGCAGTTTTTATGGACTTGGCAAGTTTAGGATTTTGCCTGTACTCTCTTTGGTCTGGATGAGTTAATATGGGAAAAGAACTGAAGATTTTCCAGTGTAGTAGTGAAAGGAAGGCTAAGGAATAATTAAGAGGGTGAGAAGGACTAACTTATAAAGATTGATCTGAAAAACTAATATCCATGTAACTTGGCTAAGAAATGTCTGAAAGAAACAGGAAAATTGCCTACAGTAATTTGGAGGGTTTAAATGCCAAGGAAGGTTGAAGAATTATTTAGGGTGTGGACATTGCCATGAGCAGTGGAATTAAATTAACTGAAGGAACTATAGCGGAAAAATAGAGTCCTAAAGTAACTTTTAAACAGCCTGTCACTGATGGAAGCTCCATTACCAGGGTCATTTAAAACTGAAAGAAAAGAAAAAGGAAAAAGTCCTGTTGGGGATAATTCTTCAATAGTCAAAGTATGGGACAATATGATCTAAAGACTTCAAGGACAGAGAAGATCATAATAATATTAATCAACTTCTTATGCAGGAGGTCAGACAAGAAGATTATAATGGTCCCTTCTGGCCTTTGAATCTATGAAAGCAGAGATGGACAAGGACTTCAGGAGAGGTCTCAAAATTGTTACTAAGGTAAGACCCCCGTTAAGCCTGAGACAGACTTCAGTTCTCTGCTGAAATGGGAAGGGAGCATCCCAGAAACTTTCATCTTTTCCTCTTCCCTGTGTGTGCGCACCTCACTCTTTCAGCCTATAGATGATGCTGAATTCATTACAGCCAGCACAATACTTGTGTATTAGGAACTGGAAGCTCCTCACCAGTGAACAGATCCAAGGGATTTCAGCCTGAGTGACCTGGCTTGTATAAACTGAAGTTGAACACGTTCTTTACTTTCCTAAGTTCACGATTGCATTGCCTTAACTTCAACCTACAGAACAGCCCTCCCACCCTATACAGTCCCTCACAACAAACAGAACAGGAGGACTGAAGGTGCCAATATTGGATGCAGGGAAGAAAATGCTATAAACTGTAAATCAAAGATGATGTCTAGTTCATGAGAATTTTGCCTGAAGATGTCTTTTTTATTCCCAAAAGCCTCTTTGCTAAAGCATTTATTGCTGATCCTAATTCCTCTTGCAAATTTAGTTAATACTAATAGATATCTTTTGCATGCAGAACAGTACACATGCAGTTACACTAATGTGTCTCCACTCCTGATACGGGCCAGAACAGAGCAGACTACAAAGTGGCCGGGCAGATAGCTGAGAGGAATATTCACCTTAAAATAAAAATACTCTTACTTGTGGAAAAAACATTGCATTTAGTTAAATGTCTATTGTTCTAATTAGAAATGTCATGACCATAACATAGCCATATAGGAGTCCTCAAATGTCATAGACCTAGCTCTGAAGTGGAAAGGTGTCCTGCTAATGTCCAAGGGTTATTGTATAATAGAAGAATAAGGCATTGATGTGGCTTTAATTTCCTAGTTTAAGCTAAAGTCCTAGCATAAGCGTGTTGGGCATTTCTCCTAACATCATCAGATTAACTGAAGAGCTTCCTCCATAAGCAGCCTTCCAGCTGGTTGGGTTTTTTCTGGTGTTCCTCAAGGTTTAGTAAAGAAACTTCACATTTTCAGAATTCACAGAGTCGCTATCTATGTAGAGAAAAGCCCATCAGGTATGAAAAGCAGCTAAGTGATGAGAGGCTCAGGATTAGAGCTTGCAGTCCCAAGTCTACACAGCCTTGTTGTACTTTAACTGCCCTGTGCAGAAGCGCTTTCTTTTCAAACCAGAGTGGTACTGGGCTGGAAGACAGAAAGAAAAGGGAACCTGATACAATCCTAGAGTTTGCATTCAGGAGTACGTTATATCACAGCTGAGGAGGAAAGTACCTCAAGATTGGTTCTGGTAACTTCACCTCGAATAAGGCTTTATCCCTGACATCATCAAAATAAAAAGGTGCTGACAGTCTGCAAGAATTATTCCAAGAAGAACACAAAGATCAAAGCTGGGAAGAGTTGAGTTACTAGGAATGAGTACAAGGGTAGAATAAATATAACTTTACTCATAGATGGTTAACAGAAGCATAATAATGGTATGCAAATATTTGAAGAGTGTAAATGTCAAGGCTTGAACAGTGAGTCTTTAGGAACTGACAAGAAGCTTTCTTGAGATGAACTAGGATAACAAGTAAAGCTGAAGAACCGAAATAGCATTTAATTGGAGAACTATGCAGCTGTGCAATAATTCCTAGTCAGAAGAGGTGGATATTCCAGTTATTGGGAGTTTCAAACCTCAGGAATTTTAAACTTCAGGCTGATCAAGTTACCCATGTTATGCCAGTACATGGGAATAGTATTGTGTTTGGAGAAGAAGCTTGATACCATAAAAAGAGTTGAGAATCACTTCCCTGAATAAAAAACCCATCCACCTGTAGTCTCTATTGGTTGTGTGTTGCAATTTTACTTGTTCCATTGGCAACACAAAAGTTTAAATGACCTGACATTCCTCTTGCTGATTTATGTGATTTCCAGAATTTTGGCTCCGTTATGGCACTACTATCACAGTTCGATTAACGGGTGTGAGGTGTGTTATTGTTCAGAGTCTGCGGGCTGAGAGGCAACGGAAGCATTACCACCCAGACATCTTGTTTTAACAAGGTTCAAGATAAAAGGAACCTTTTTGAGATGATATCTGTCTCTGGAAAAGTGTCAAATTTGTGTGCCCAAACTGAAATTAGATTATTTAGCTAGTGGGTAATGTTGTGAGAGTTCACACCCTACTCACTAAATCTCTAGGCTTTAAGTCCTCCAGGAGAAGGAGTTGATGTGCGCTTGGGCTTGTGTGTAGTGTGATGTTTCTCACAAACACTTAGGTGTTTCTCAACACAATGTGCTCGTTGGAGGGGGAGAAAGCAGGAACAGAGTGTAAGTTGGCTGCCAGTATTAAAATACTTGAATGCCTCAGCCTGAGGATGGTCTTTGGTCTTCCCCCATTGAGGGAAGTGAATGAGCAGTTATCTCGTGCTTGGCTGCTGGCTGGGGTTAAACCACCACAGCAATTATTTTGGTGGAGATATATTTTATATTTCCAAAGCAACAAAAAAATGTAGCTTTGGAGAGGAGATACGATTTCTAGATTAAAAAAAAAAAAGAAAAATCACTCAAAAAGCAGCTGGATTCTGATATCTTACAGATGAGGGTAATTTATTTCATGTGCTGTAGACCTTGATCAGAGAGAAAAAGAAGTGAAATAATAGATTTTATGAAATGTTGAAGTCAGAAGAGACAAGACATTATATCAAGTTCTTCATCAACCTGTCCATTCCACAGGCTGCAGAATTTCTTTCAGTGATTTTTTTCTGTACAAAGGACCAAGAACATCCTTTTTTCTGCTTCTTGCTCTCTGAAGCAGCATGGGGTGAAACTGTCTCGTGAAGCAGTCTAGGGGTACAATAGTGCGAGAAAGAGCAGTTGCGTTCCACAGCCTGACTCCTTTCCCTGACATGGATCTGACCTGTAAAATGTCCCTTTTCTCCAGCTTATTTCTGCCAGTTGGCTTGTCTTTCGGAGCAGCAGAGAGAGAAATGAGCACCAGGTTTTTTGCAGGGACCTCTTCATATTTATGTTGGAGAGGGCCTTAGCCAGAAACTGACTGTTGAAGAAACATAAGAGTGTGAAACTTTGGCCAAAAGAGCCTAGCAGGTGCTCCACCCATTGGCTTCATCTTGCTAAGTTCCACCTTATGCAGGCTTTGTAGGTAACAATCTCCCTTAGGCACATTTTTATTTTGCCTTTCGCCCTGGTTGCAGATGGAACTGGCCCATTTCCCTTTGTATGAGCTCACTGATCCTTATCAAATCATTTCTTTGTGATAAACAAAGGAGATCAAGTTTCTCTGTCTTACTTCAAGACTTATTTTCAAGAGATATGAATATGGGCATAGACCTGAGAAGAGTTTTCCGGCCGACACGTTCAGATGCGGCAGCAAAGAGTACCCACAGCTAATGACCCATCCTCAAAACTTTTAAAATCCTCTCTTAAAGCTTAGATTTTATTTCCTTTCCACAGTATCGGTAGTAATCTCTTCCGGTACCTAGCACTTTTCACCGTTACACACTTTTTATTGTACTGTGCCCTCAGGCCCTAACAGCAATAAAGCGAACGCTTCATCTTGGGTTGCGTATGGGATGCATCCCTTTGCCAATGAGGTTAATTTTAGCAGTACTTTCTGTGAGGCAATCACTCTTAAGACACCTGCAGCCTGGGGGGTGCTGGATATGAGAGTTACCAAACCTGGAATTCTGCCCGCTCATTCTCATTGTCTGAATCTCACTTCTTTCAGAGAGTTAAGGAAGTTTTTTAATGACTCCTAACTGAATGATGATACTTAGGCTGGTACGCAGATGCTCCAGCACTCCAGTGCCATGTGGCTCCACCTGCTTTCGAGGCTCAGGTCTCTAGTCCATCCTACTCTTCTTCATCAATTTCTGCTGGCAATGAACAGGACTTATGTTGGTCTGTTGCAGAGAGGAGAATTACCTGGTTAAACTCCCTTTCTATGTGAACTGAGAGACCAGTGTGCTAAAAGAAACCAAATATAATAACAGATGGCTGACAGGTAGATTTTTGAAAGATTTTGTCTTTAAAAACAACAGAGGAAAATTCTAAAATATAGATTAGTTTCCAGTATTTAGATGAAAAAAATCCCAACAGGCAATCTGTTTTATTTCACTGGAAATTATGAATTATTATTAAAAATTGAAAGTGAAGAAGCTTTAATTTTGATCCCTTTAAGATGCCTTGAGTATTTCTTTTATTTTGAAAACCAGAATTTTTCAAATAAATACATTCATTCTATTCAAATATTTAGATTTCAGTAGATTTCCTCAGCTGTTGGGTTTTTTTTTAATGAATGGTCTATGAAAAAGTTTTGTGATTGCAAATCTGCAAAGTTGTATGTGAAACAGAGATGTGAAACATGGAAAGTATTCCATTTTGTGCCTTTTTTTGCCTGGGGGTGAGGACTATGTCCATAGGTCCTGAGCACCCAGACCCAAGAGATTCAACCTACCACATCTAATAATATTAAATACGTAAAGGGGGGAGGCACGGGTTTTGCCAGTCCCCACTCCACTCTGTTCTCACACTTCTCAAAGAATGTAAGATACCAGCATTGATCAGAGTGACTCGACAACAAACAGCAGATCAGTTATGGGATCTTACAACATTTATCTGTTACAATATCTTCTGGGAAAGTTTAGTCCTGAAGTGAATTTTTTACAGCTTGTTACATGTAGTTAAGGGCAAAACCACCACTGCAGCCTCGAAAACAACTTAGCCGCGTTCATTAGAGAGCGCCGGGGCGATCTAAGCACAGAATCGTTGTGTTTCTCAAGAGAAAAGGCGGGATTTAACATAGCCTCCAGGAGACTTTTAATTCAGAGGCACAAACAGTTTGATGGCCATTAAACGTAACAGCTGGCAACGCAAGGAGCCAAGATGGAATACAGAGCCAAGGAGTAATATTTCTGACTTACTGGGATGAAGTGTGAGAGAGTCCACTGATACTCCACACTACGCGTCCAACAGAGAGCAACGGCAACCGAGACACTACCACATGAGTCACCCTCTGTATCTTCAGCATAACAGTGATGGAAAGTGAACTTTTTGCGTTATGGGCTGGCAGAGGTAATGCCAACCGCGGAGCAGTGATGCTGTGAGCATCAGCAAGGTTGGCAGAAGCACCAGTCCTTGAGTTTTACGTCCTTAACCAGCCTCTGTGTTTCTTGTGGAATAGGAGCTTATTCTGTCACAGCTTCTCTTTCACTCTAGTACCAAGTTGTGGCAATTGTCAGCCCCTATTTGGACCCTAAATCTGGTACAATCCTCATCCTTCTGGAGGAAATATCTTGGCATTTATAAAAGGACAGAGAAGCTGATGGTTTATAAATGGTTTATAAATGGCCGTTGTTGGTGTCTAAACATGTTCTTTACATACCGAGTTCTAAATCAGTGTCTGCCTTGAGACTGCGTATGGGACTTCAGGTTTCAGTGCTGGTGGTAAGAAAAATAAAGCAGGATTAATGTCACTTTGTAGTCTCATCCATAACTTCATGAGATTCAATTTGGAGAAGGAGGATTTGGAAGCAGAGTTCAAGGTCCCTTCTCAGTCCATCCCCTATTTAGAACCACGGAATCATAGAACAGTTTGAGTTGGAAGCAACCTCAAAGCCCACCCAGTTCCACCCCTGCCATGGGAAGGGACCCCTCCCACTGGATCAGGGGCTCCCAGCCCCATCCAGCCTGGCCTGGAACCCCTCCAGGGATGGGGCAGCCACAGCCTCCCTGGGCAGCCTGGGCCAGGGCCTCCTCGCTCTCACAACAAAGCATTTCTACCTAAGATCTCATCTCAATCTCCCCTCTTTCAGCAAAAAAACATTACTTCTCCTCCCCAAGAGCCCCTCCTCAGCTTTCCTAGAGCCTTTTCAGGTACTGGAAGCTGCTTTAAGGTCACCTCAGACCCTTCTCCTCTCCAGGCTGAGCAGCCCCAGCTCTCCCAGCCTGTCCTCTATGGGAAGTGCTCCGGGTTTAGTCTGAGTCTGCTGTACACCACTCAGGCAGCGTAAAGGGCAGTTTAAAATGGGATAAATTATGCTTTTGCTCATTCTAATTTTTTTTTTTTTTTTTTTTGCAGTACCAGAGATGTGTCAAGAGACCTTAGTATAAATGAGAATCAGTTTTATCTCTTTTTTTTCCCTTCTCTGTTCTGTGCCCTCAAAACGCTGATGAGAGCTGGGAAGTGAAACCTGAAGAGGGGGCCACACCAGCACCAAAATGACATGTTTAGGTTTGATTTTTTTTTTAATCTTTTCTATCTGTAGGTGCAACTGTTAGTCCTGGGAAGGGAGAGGTGAAGATACTTGCTGGCAGGGAGCTCTGCAGCGTTTGAAAACCTGCTTTGCAGGAGAGCCTCAGAGTTTATCGCTCAGAGTTAACCTCTGATGCAGGAGGAGTCCTGCTGCTCCTGAGGGATAAAAAACATCTCGGGAAGGAAGTTACCTACAAGTATGAGCGCGGGTGTGTGCATCGCAGAGAGGGCCCAGGTGGTGGATATGTCTTATGCCGAAACCTTCACATATAAAAAATGTAAAATGTGACATCTCATAATATTTTCATATTGGGTAACTACAGAGAATATTTTGGCAAGGGTGCTTAATCTAAAATGTTCAATTTTAATCAGCTTGAACTATGGTCTGTCTTTCTGCAAACTGAAAACCACCAATCAATTTTCCTTTATCTTTTTTTCTGTTTTTCTTACCCAAGGCAATGCCTTTTGTAAAAGGGTATTTATTTTTAATGGATTTTTTAATGAATTTTTCAGTCAAGCTATTAATAATGCCATTAATTATAGGCAGCTTGTATTAAAGTGCATGCTGGCCTCTTAATCCTGACCCCCAGCTATTGGCTTGCAGCTAATCCAGCCCGGTGCTTGGCAGCGGTGCCGGCCACAGCCCCTGGCTGCTTGGGAACAGGGGGAAGACGGGACTAAGGGATAAGAAGGAGGGGTGGGGAGCGGCATTTTGAGTATATACTTTGCCAGAGGGGGTGAAGTTTAAAGCCAGATGATATGTTAGTGCAGTGAGGATAATCCTGGAGATGTGGTGCCAGCACTTGGGAGGACCTTTCCCGGCGGAAGGCTTTGCTCTGCCTGAAAGCCCTGGCCGGTTTGATAACCCCCAGGAGCCCCGCGACTCCTTACCTGGGGCGGTTGTGCGCAACGGTCGCCCCACTTCAATCTGCTTAAGAGATGGGGCAGACGGAAGGCCCTGGCCACATAATAGATTCCTATCCCCTCCCCAGGCTGCTCATCTGACATGATTGTTACGAAAGTTGCTAATTATCGGCTGGTTGGAAGATAATGAAGGGGCCCCATCCTGTGCAGTTGGAGGAGGGAAACTCCTGTCATTAGGACCGGGACCAGATCCAAAGATTTCCAAGCTTTTGTGCATGGATTCACATCTCTGCGTTTCATCGTCTGGGGCAATTGGAGGTGTTAGAGAGATCTTAGAATTCATCAGTTTGTGCCTGTGAAATTTTAAACATTTTTAAAAATATATAAATATTCTTTTTATTCCTGCGCTGAGTTTTGTTTGCTTTGCTTTAGCTGTGTTTGCTCTCTACACATCTTAGAAAAAGCATATATAGTTACATTATCCCATTTTTAAATGTTTGTGGAACAAAAGACATTGTGTTTGCCCCTTCTCAGAGCTGTCTCTGGGCCATTCTCCACAGCTGTGGGATGCAAGTTTCATATTCACAAGCTCAAAGAGGAAAAACCTTTTTCTCCTGAAGACAAGGCACCCACAGAAATGTTAAAGTCATATTTAATGGTAATAAATTTGAGCATTTAAATAAGTGGTTTGGCTACTGGGTTTGTTAGTGGCTTTTAAAAGCCAATAACACAGGGCATGAGGCAGCAGGAAAAGGCCACTCCTGTCCAAAAATCAGGAAATCTGCACCTGAAGGAAGCTGGGACACGCTGAGGAGAAAATAAACCAAGGGGTTATGTTCATTAGGTTTCACTCTTTTTCTTTATTTCCTTTCTTGCATTTATTACAGAAGTGCATCTTTGGAAGGTATCTGGACACTGGTGCAAATCTGGGACTTCGCTGCTCCTCACAGCCTTTAGAGAGTTGTAGAGCAAGGCAGTTTGGGCACTCTAAGCCCAGCTTTCCCTACATCTGGCATCAACATTCCCCTGAGATACAACTCTCCTTTATTTTCATCCACCTTATGTTTTCATGCTTGCTTGTTTGTCAAAATGAGAAAAGTGGGTGCACAAGTGAGAATCACGTCCTTTTATGACTGATTTTTGGATCAATTTTCAAATCCAAGACAGCAACTTGGATAGTGTCAGCCACGTCCCTCTTCCCACAGTTAGTTCCTGCACTGGTAAATGTACTTTCACCATCGAACCTATTGAACGTCGCCCTCTACAACTACCTGAAAGGAAAGTGTAGTGAGGTGAGTGTTGGTCTCTCCTCCCATGTGTCAGGATGAAAGGAAATGGCCTCAAGTCGCACCAGGGGAGGTTTAGGTTGGATATTAGGAAAAATTTCTTTACTGGAACAATGGTGAAACATTGGAAGAGGCTGCCCAGGGCAGTGGTGGAGTCACCATCCCTGGAGGGTTCAAAATGCACGTAGACACAGCACTTAAGGACATGGTTTGGTAGGCAATGTGGGGTTGGCTGACAGTTGGACTGGATGACCTTAAAAGTCTTTTCTAACATTAATGATTCCACGACTCTACGAATTCACTGGTGGGCTTGTATCTAATTTTTATATGAATCTGATGTTTTGAACATTTACCCAAAAAGTGTTCTGAAGTATTTGGGCATCACCTGTTGGCAGCATCCTCTGTGTCTGCCAGTTCTCAGAAATAGCAGAGGGATTTACAGTTCTGAATGAAAGCGATATTAGCCTGTTATTGCAAAGGTCAGACGGAAACTGGATTTGATCAGACAAGGCTGAATGAATAACCATATGTTCTGACAAGATAACTGTAAACATATCTAAGAGAAATGAGTCCGTGGTCTCAGCAAGCTTTCCTGAGCAATGTGGGTTTTTTGCCATCAGAAAGTTATAAATTACTTGGAAGTTGTCATGAGCTAAATCCAGACTGGTTTGGCTCCAGCATTCGCTGTCTTTCGCTGAAAGCACACATACACACACATCTTTTGCAATGAAAGTGCAGACTGTGCTGACTGTCAGTAGCTTTAAACTTCAGCTTGATTTTTTTTCCCACTCCCAAAGGAGCAATTTTACCATTTTTATAGAAGAATAATAGGGACAGGAGAGGATAAAACTGATCCAAATTAATTTTGTGAACATTTCTGCATATCGTAACTAGAAAGTCTTTCCTGAAGGATTTCCCTCAGTTTGGGATACATATTTTTTTAATTATTTTTTTAATTCACATTAATTTCGTAAGTTCCATAAGTGAGTGCCTAGCTGTGAGGGTAAAAGGGTGCTCAAGTCCTTGTTAAATTGGATCTTGATTAATTTTTGTAAACCTATCTTATTTCTGGCGTAGCTCCGGAAAACTGTCAGTCCCTGTCTGGAATGGGAACCTGAAAAGCTTGCAGCACATTAGAGAATTGTCTTTTCAGGTCAAGGCTGAGATGCAGTGGAAAGGAGGGTGGATTGCATTGTGCTTGCTTGACCTATGCAATAGTTTATTTTTGGATAAACAGAGCACTGCAGCTTCCAGTTTTTTTCTGATCCATCGGACTTCACAAAGGCTGCATTCAGCAAATAGGGCACGATGTTTCAGAACATGCTCTGTTTCTCTCTCTATCCATCTCACTTGTGTCTTTTCTTCTCACAACACTCCTCATGGACTATGTATATTTAACTGCAGGTCTCATTTGTCTCCCCTTTTTCCTGTTCCTGCTAGATGAAATGAAAAAAAGAAAAATGATCATTATTGATTTTTCTCTACTTGACTCAGCATGGGTCAAGGATTTATAACCTTTGTACCAAGAATTGCTTTCCAACAGGGGTTGTGTAGCTGAAATCAAGTAGTTGGATCATGTAAATCTGTGTAACTCTATTAATTTAAACAGAGCTCGTCAGATTTATACCAGCTAGGGACCTGGCTTAGAGGAAAAACTTTTAAAAATAAGTGTTCTCTCACTGGGATAAGTATTTTGGCCCATAGCAGCACATTTATTTTATTTGTAAAGTAAGAAGTAATTCAGTGCAGTTGTAGGATACTTTTTCCCTGTCATTTCCATGGGAGCCAGCTTCCAGAAGACTGGATTACACAAGGGAAATAGGAACAAGCAATGAACACTGTGAATTTACTGATGCTCACGCGTCGTTCACAGATTGATCCTGCTTTCTCAAAAAAAGATAGAAATAAAGCACTCCGTATCTGCCACCCAGAAGGAATAAATGCTTTACTGGCTGTGAAGGATTTGTAGCCCATTTGCTTCAACTGGCACGTGTGCTCATGCCATTCATCATGAGTTTCTCTCCACCCTGGCTGAATGAGCTTTTCAAGACCAGATCTAAAAAACCTCAGCAAAATAATCACTGGGGTTATAAATGATGGGACTTTTAAAGTATGGAATAATTTTCACATGCCAGGATTCCATATGATTTGCAAGTAACCCTTAATGGAACCCCACATAAGATAATGAGGTGCCACCCATTCTCCTGAGAAGGTTCAGTACCTGAAATGCTCTAAATGTGCTGAAATGTCGTAACAATGCGTCGCAGACAGGGCAGACACTGAGGGGAATGGCCCGAACAGCAGCATCTTGGGCTTCTTTTTTATAGGATGGTAAATACAAATAATGATGCTGTCATTTCTGACTTCTTACCCACAGATCAGAATATTTGTGAAGCGCAGCCATTCATCAGGAGAAACAAGTTTTGATCTTTGTGTCCTGCTGTGCTGCTTCTCTGCACATGCCTAAGAAGATGCTATCACAGAAGGTTGGGGGATAGTGGGCAAAAAATAATCTATTCTAGAGATTTACTTTCGCTGGAGATAGAGTTGCAGTCTGTTTTTCTCCTTCAACTGCAGTGGGAATCTGTGGTGTTTCACTCATACATAGAAGAAGCAGATCTACATTGGAGATAACTGAAAATAGATGAGAAGAGTCTGACCTTTATTTTCCAGTCCTGGCATGCTGTTGGCTGTGCTGTGGTACCCAATTCACATTTTTCAGGATGCCATTTTTCTCCTATGCAAGATAGGGATGTTTGTATACTGATAAATATTTTTGTTACATGCCCTATGCTATGAATCTCTAATCCACAAACCATATGTTTTTATTGCTATTTGCAAGCTGATATTCAATGATTCCAGTCTGTAATTTAAAAAGAAAAAGTCCTGTAAAGAACCCTAAGAAGTAGCAGGGGAGATGTCAGATATTGGCACGTTAACAGTCTCTGTGCCTCTACCAAGTCTGAAAGAATTTGTGGGGTGAAAATGATTTCATTTTTACAACAGATGGGAGAAGTTCCTGATTCTCCTCTACTGAATGAGCTGTTGAAAGCCCAAAAAGCTGTAAAAGAGATAAAAAAGATCAGAATAATTTGCTTAGTGTTTTGACACTGTGCATGTCCAACCAAAGTTATCTCCTTCTGGTGTAGAAGATAAATGGCAGCAAACCAAGATCTGATAGTGACTCAGTATTTGCTGTGCCTGTGACTGGAAATGACTCTTTCTGAGGCTAAAGTGTCATGGAAATGGGCTCAGCCTAACAGAACATTTTCTCTTTTCGGTCTTTGGATTTTTTCCCCCTATTTCTCCATTTTTTTTTCCTATCAAGGGCTTAAAGAAATAAGTGAGACCCGAATGATCAATAGAAATCACAAAGCAGAATTTTCTAGCATTAATGTGCAGTGTGCACTACTCCATAAACTCCCTTTTCCACAAATCTGCCTAATGTTCACATCTTCTTGTGAGTGAGGATGATGTCCCTGAAATCCAGCATTTTGGTGGCTGGTAACCAAGTTAGAACAACACGAGGTCCTGTCTAGGGCTTCTGGCACTGCTAGAAATCAGGAATTGTGTTTGTTTTCAAGCTTTGCAAGGTCTCAGGATACATGATGATAGGTGCTGCTTAGATATATTTTAAGAGACATTAGTGTCCTCAGAGAAACTGCAATCTCCTGCAGGACACAAGAAGCTCCTCACTGGAGGTTTTGTAAAGGCAAATTTGCCCATGAAAGCTAGTTTTTCAGTATCTTTCCTCTGCAAACAACATCAAAATCTCTCTTATACAAGCAATGCTCTGACTCTGGAAGTAATCACATTTTTTATGGCCAGAAAAAAACCCCACATTTAATTGTTGAATCTAATTTTCTGTGTAAAACAGGTGATAAAGTTTTACCTATTAACATCTGGTTTTGAGCTAATTATGCATTTCTGGCTAAACCATATCCCTTGGTGAGCCATTCTTTCTTTATATGAAAATAACAAAAATGGAGGCATTCATGCCACCTTTTTGATACTCGCTGTTGGATCTTGGCTGTACTAAGCCTTAGTCCTATCTCGGGGTTTTTTCTGCTTCTTTAACTTCAGCTTCTTACTACCAGGCTCACCTAATATTTTCCTCTGTTATTTAGTAGCTGATATTGTATTTAAGAAACATAAACTCAGTGAAAGTCCTTTCAATTTTCTTTGCAATTTGTCAATTTGATTTTCTTATTTATCTTCATATCAGCATAAGACTTTTCTCTGAACCATGTCCAATTTTTAATATCCCTCTAAGAGGCGAACAGTGTAAGTGGACCTGGTGGGCAGAGACTCATCCTACCAAGTCAGTTCAGAAGGGCAGGACTTGATTGTACTCTCTGTTCTGGGATTCCTTCTTCGAAGGTTCAACCTGTTTGACACAACAAGCCAAGTGATGGGAAATAATCCTTTCTTTTGACCTACCGGCTGGAGTCTTTTTGTGGCAACCTCTTCTTTTCAGATGGCTTCAAGCAAATGCTCTATACCTGCACAGGCCTGGATATGGGTCAAGTTTTATTTACTGTCATAGAACAAACTTGAAACAGGTCCTTTTGGCTGCAGGGGGAGATACAGGGGTGGCACATCAGTTTCTCAGTGTCAACTGTCTGGGGGCATGTTCTTCATCTGTGGCAACTGCACAGGTAATTTGTGCCAGCTTAAACATATTTCACTGGAAAGTAACGTGATTCTCATTAGCTCACATATGTCATGGGCTAGGAATGTGTAGAGAAACTCCTACTGTGGCTCAGCTGACTTACAGCAACACTGTTCTGTGTCTGAAACCTCAGTCCCAGTTTTGTATTTCTTGAGCCCTGGCAAAACAAAAAAGATGAAAGAGGATCTCTCTGATATGTCATGAACGCTTCAGACACAAGCCCTGAAAGCGCTTCTGATGCAGATCTGGTCCTGAGCATCTGCGATGGGCAGCTGCTTTGATGAACCGATCCAAAATCCTGAATTCAGTCACATGAGAAACATGCATCCAGTTCTGAACGGAACTCTGCCTGTAATGTGTAAATTCATAACTGTCTCAGCTATTAACATTTCAGGGTCTGAATGAAGCTTGGCCAGATTTTCTCACATCTCTGTTTCACTGATATCTACTGAAAAGGATCTTCTTGCCTTCAAAAGCAGCTTCTCTCTTCAAGACACAACCTCTTTCAATGTGCTATTTTATGCAGTCATAAGACAGCTTTCTATGGAAATTCGTACACTTTTCAACATAAAAGTTTTGCCAACTTTTTTTTTAGTAAAGGAGGTACACACACACACACACACACACACAAAGATTTAATGATTTTCCTCCTGACTGTCCTAAAAAGCAAACGTTAACTAGCAGAGGGAAAACCTGCTTGCATAGAGCAGATGTATTTCTGGGCCTCGATGTAGTTAGCAGAGGGAGGATGTTCAATTAGTCTCTTTACCACAAGCTCCCCAGTTAGTCTCCCTCTGGAAAATAGGTGAGAAATTCTTATATTCCTCTCAATATGTTAATCAGACAACTGGTATCACAGTTCTCTAACTGTGTAATACCAGTCCCCCTTGGCAGATATATTTTATTTGGATAATGATGTGAAATTTAAGATCTACGTTTCAATTGTAGAGAGCCATAGGCAGTTGTCAATTTTAGTGACAGACATGAACCTGGAGCTAAATTTCTGTGCACAAGCAAAAATTCCAACAGGCGTAGCGCAATTCTGGTCCCTTAATAGAAATACATTATCTCCCATTGAGGGGCAGTATTTTTAAATCATGCATTGCTTCTCCTGGTGCTGCCACATCACGAATGCTCTCTAATGCTCCCTTTTACTTGTGCAGTGTGGTGACCTCAACTATCAAGCCCTTTGCTGCAAAGTCTGAGTTACCTGCTTCCCCTGCCTAAAATGCCCATCGCTTTGGTACCAAAGCGCTACCACATGAATCTCCTGCTTTTCTTTCCCACTGCTGAATGCAGTTCTGCCTCCTCACATTCCTTTTCCAGTAAATACCAAATCATAGGTATATAAATTTATGTTTGTTTCTATTGTTATTATCGTTACTATTGTTATTATTGTTTTGCATAATGTTTAAAGGGGAGATTTTCAGATAGCAAGTTTTTTCTTTGGAACTGGCAGGTGCATGAGAAGCCTGAGGAAAACATGAGCTGCATTCTATTAGCTTGACTTTTTTTCCCCCCTAAAGTTGACCCAGCCTGACTGGAAGCTGTTCCCAGAGCTGTCAGTCAAACGAGGAACAATGTGAATAGCAGCAGCAGCACAAAATTCCACTGTATTATATCACAGTAGACAAGACCATGGCTAGGACTCAGGGTTAAGGCTCCTTAAACTTGATTTTTCAACTTTGCTTTCTAACCAAGAGGAAAATAAAAAGTCTAGTATCAAGTCAACCTAAAGCTACACTTTCTTTTCTTCTTTTACCTCTCCAAATACCTAATTTTAAAAGTCGTTTGCATTTCTCCTTAAACATTTTTTCAATAAAACTTAAAAGCTCCTATTTAAAAAATAAAAGTTAATTTGGATGCTGTTCTGTTTCCTACAACATACATTTAGGATGATGCGGTCCTAGGTCCAGATCTCTTCCCTAATGAAATCAGAACAGAGAAGTAAACAAAATCCCTCTGTTTTACTGTGATGCCCTAGTGAATGCACCACGGAGAGGCTTGGGCTACAGCTTTTGCCAGGTCTACTTGGTTTCATGAAAAGTACTGAAATAGTCCTGAGTGTTGGGACTGGAGCTGCTTTTCAGCTACAATCCTCAAACACTGAGCCCTAGAGTTATTTGCACACTCTGCTTGGCCAGAATGATCTCTCCTATGATGCTGAACTGCTCCGGCTGTGAGAGCAGAGGGAAAGCTGCCTCTAACAGCCCTTCAGCACAACAGCTCAAGCACAGTGATAGGAGGTCAGATCCCATTTGTCACTCCAGAAGAAACTCACAACATTTACAGTCTGAGGTGGGAAGGGACCTCTGGAGATCATCTAGGACAGCTACCCTGCTCAGAGCAGGGTCAGGTAGAACCAGGTTTCCCAAGACCGTGTCCAGTTGGGTGTCAAATTCGTTCAAGGGTGGAAGCTCCATAATGTCTCTGGGCCACCTGTTCCAGTCACCCTGAGAGTAATAAGGTGGTTTCTAATATTTAAACAGTATTTTCTGTATTTCAGTTTGTGTCCAATGCCTCATGTCCTTCAATGATGCTTCTGAGAAGAGTCTGACTCTGTCTGATTTGTTCCCCTGTATTGTGTAGGGATTCACACAGATAAGACACCCTGGAGCCTCCTCTTCTAAAGGCTGAAATGAATTATTCAAAGTCTCCTCACTGAGAAAAAATATCCCTTGAACAAGCATTTCTGAAAATGGGTTGAGTGCTAAACTCTGGGCCAATTTCTAACTCCCACATAGACTCAAGGACCTACTGGCTAGGTCCAGATTTAGGCATCTGCTGCCTGCCCAGAGAGCACTCCTAGAAGATAATCTGGAGGAAGCCACACTCCTTTAGAGGCTGAGAGAACTTAATGGTGTGATCAGAGCTAGCTGGTGACCACTGGGTCAGGTTCTAGCAGCTTTTAGTTTGCTAGTATAGCTGTAATCACTGACAACGTGTGTCCTGGGTGGGTGTCGCCCGTCACCAGGACAGGCGTTTGCATCTGATCTAACCATCTGAATTGCCTTCTGAGGCATAAGGGAAAAAGGTCCTTCTAGGATGCAGTTCATCTCCTCCCGCGGCAGGTTTCTGAAGCAGGTCAGGTAGGTCAAGCCCTGGAAATGTCTGCTTCTCTCTGTGACTGTAAAGTGATTAAAGCAGACACAGCTGACTACGCTGTAGGCATCTGAAGTCAGAGGGGAACAAGCACAGCCCAGGTAAGTGTGGTTACCTCTGCGTTCACTGCCAGAAGTCCCCAGGCACCAGCTATTGAGACCTGCTGAGAAGAAACAGCCTTCGTTACGATGGGTGGAACACTCCGTGCCCCTGCCACAGGCCAGCGCCAGCCCTGAGCAGCATCTCCCTGGCTGGGTGTCATGCTCAAAGTCGACTTCTGCGCTGGGCCAGGGATGAGCACGTGGAGGACTCGCCTTCAAAAACCTCAAACCTGCCTCACCTTTCTGTGAGGCCACTGCCTCAGCGGTGCCTACCGAGCCGAGCAGGAGCACGCATGTGTTGCAAGACCACTTCAAAACCTCTGCAGAACTCCATATTTGCCAAATTATTTAAGCACTGAAGATACAGAATTAGTATTATTTGGTGCCATATAGAGCTTTACAAGACTGGCTACCATGATCTGCATTTCACAGTGGAAGTTCCTCATTACAGGCACGATCCTGCCATGCCAGCATCTACAGATGTTTGGACAAAAGCTGCAGTGGGACGTGTCGTAAAAATTCTAGCACAGAAGCAGTTGTCCTCTGAGGTGCTTCCCCACACAGAGCCCAGCACTTCTGAAGAATACAATGTGTGTTAGAAGGGTTTCCATTTCTGAAAGAATCAAGGAAGCTGTGGGCTTTAATCATATTTATGATACTTTTAAAGCAGATTAGTTGTTCCTGTTGTTAACGAGATCATGGTGCTTTTTGTCACGTTCAAAGTGTGATGTGCTTTAGCATACCCAGATTTGAAAACAGAAGCTGACAGGTTTTTCTTCGCAATTGTTTTGATAGTAGATTTTTCCTTTTTTTTTCATTCTTTCTTCTTCAGATTCTGTCTCTATTGATCTTTAATGGCTTCCAGATGGGATCACGTTTTGCCATTTTATAGGCTGAGTTCTGAAAGACTAAGAAAATACGGTGCAAGAAAGCAGCCCATTAGCTAATAAAAAATAAAAAGGCACTGCAAATATACTAATAAACTTTGTAATGTCGTAATATATGAAGGAGATGACAACTGCACAGGAAATAGGACTGGCCTGGCTGCATGGAATAATGAGGGAGTTTTAACAGCTTATGGTAAAGGTAACAGCTGCTGAGTGAGAGCAAAACATTGCTTACACTTCACATTGTAGCTGAAACAATGCATTAACTGCCCTTCCTGCTAAGAGCTCGACAGTCAGCTAATCCAGTGAATTCCTCTGTGGGAGGAAGCATCTTCTCACTCTTCTGGTTTAAACAAGGATGAGGACGCCGGCAGCAGAAGTGAGTGGCTGAACATCGCAGCGTTGGCAGATTGTGAGATAAAGTTTATCCCAGGCACAGACTATGGGGGAGGAAACATCTTTAAATACTTTCTAGTGCCTTAAACACTAATGAGAGTATTTTGGTCCTGCTTTGCATGCAGCATACACCTTGTGTTGCTGCCAATGCCAGTGCGAAAGGAGTGTAAAACGTTACTGAACATGACTGTTACTTTCCAGAAAGCCAAGATTTCACACTGACACACTAGCATGTGTGCACCTACGTGCATAATATGTATCATTAGGCAATCACAGAGTCATAGAATCACTTGACCGGAAAAAACCCTTGAGATCATCAAGTCCAACCGTCCCTGTCCACAACTGAACAAGGTCCCTGGGGTCATCTACTCATCTTCTAAACCCCTCCAGGGATGGGGACTCCACCACCTCCCCAGGCAGCCTCTGCTAGTGCTTGAGAACTGTTCTGTGAAGAAATGTTTCTTGATGTCTAATCTGAACCTGCCCTGGCACAACTTGAGGTCATTTCCTCTCGTCCCGTCCCCTGTCACTTGGGAGAAGAGACCAGCACCCACCTCACCACAACCTCCTCTCAGGCAGCTGTAGACAGTCTCCCCTCAGCCTCCTTTTCTCCAGGCTAAAGAGCCCCAGGTCCCTCAGCCGCTCCTCATAACCCTTGTTCTCCAGCCGCTTCACCAGCCTCATACTGATTTGTACTGATCAAAGCCATTTACACTATTATCATATAAGCACCAAGAAAAAGGCTTTTTCAGTTCTTATTTCTGATTCTGTTAATGTTGTTACAGAAGCTGCTGATGACCATTCATGCCAGGTGCTGTGTGCATGCGTACTGCAGAGGCAGCTGCTGCTTTGAAAGACTTGCCATCTAAATGTACAGATCACCAAGGACATACCCCTATTAGAAGATCTGTTTAAATGTAAAGTCATCTGAGAACAGTTTTTCCTGCATAAAAATTGCATGTGAAGAACACTGTGGTCTTAGAAAAAGTGTCTTTTAGTTGGAGAAATGCATAATTGCATCAGCATGTGCGTGTGTATGTGTTGAACATGCATGGGATGGAAGAATGTCTTTTTCCGAGCTCTTGGAGTCCACTTTGATGTGATGGCATGGGATATGTGTTATGGAAGGTTTGGAGGTGAGTGTCTGCAGCTCCAAGTACACAGCAGGATCCGGGTACTTTATAGATTCCTATGGAAGGCGGCAAAGCTAAAGAGAAAGAACCGTCTCGCAGTCCAGGATAGGTAGGTAGTCAGGAAGAGCTGATTGATTCTTCCAGGCAGATCTTAACTCCATCTAATCCACATGGCTGGGATTGTCCACCACCTCAGAGACTGGCAGGATGGAGAGCAAAATTCACATTTTACTCTTCAGAGTCTTTACTCATAAAACTCAAGTTTGTTTTGTTTGAAATAAGCTGTGTTAGATACCCGAGATACAGATTTAGACTCACTGACACTCAGGTCTGTCTCTTCACAACATCAACCCTGCATATTAGGAAATACTAAAGGTTTCTTGGCTGTGTTCTGGTTTATTCCTTGACAAAAACAAGCATTTGGTTTCCCAGTCACTTCTGGGCTTGTAATTGCCATCCTAATATGAATGCGTACAACAGCACTGGGTTTCTACATCTGTAGAGAAGATGACAATAAGATAAAGAACACGGGCTTGATTAGAGAGTTGCGATTAAATTTTGGCATAATCCCCTTAGTGCACTTCACCCTTTCCCTTCAGAAACAAATGGTGCCACCGTTTGTTTTCGGCTGCAGAAATCTTCATTAAAGTTGAGGAATTAAATATAGCACTTTAGCTAATTAATTATGTTTTGATCATTTTGACACCTCCAAATGACTCAGCCACATACCTGGAAGCTTTGTCAACCCAATTGCATCTTTATTTTTGTTGCCTTTAACCAACAATGAAGACTAATGCCACTCTTTCTAGTTTTCAATCACCTCTACAGAAGGGATCCCCTGGCAATGTGCAGGGACAGACCTAATTAATCCCTCATCTGCCCTGCACTATGTCTATACATCACACTGGCAGTTGGAACTGCTGCTTGTTTTAAGGCTATTTCTAGAACGAAATGCTCATCTGTTTTTCAATAATTTTACCACAGGTGGTGATTTGTAATTAGAAAGCATAGAATTCAAATTTTGATGAATTATTATTATTATTATTATTATTATTATTATTATTACTACTTAGAAGAAGCAAAGCTAGGGTGGGAAAAAATGTATTAGTAGTAGTAGTAGTAGCAGCAGTAGCAGCAGTGGCAGTAGCAGTAATAGTATTAACAATAGCTGCTGCACAGCAAGGAGAGAGCAGTACCTTTTGCACGGTGAATGACAGCATATTTGGGGATCATTGAGAGAAAGGAACAAAGATTTTCAGTGATGTGGCTTTACACAGGTTAAAGAAGTCAACAGGTTTTTGCTGAACACGGAGGAGCTTTGGCAGCTCAGAACCTCTACAAAACACTGAGTTCTCAGTACCAGTAGACCCTTTTCTGCCTCTTTTCCACCACCTGCCTCATCTCTTACTGCTCTCTGTGGTGAAGCATCTCCTGACTGATTAAGTGTGGTTGTACAGGTTCTTACTCTCTGACACCAAGTTTTGGAAGTGCAGTTTCCCTAATGGCAGGGTATGTGCCAAAATTGCTGGATAGATTTAGCATAATGTATATCCTCATGGCTACAAAAAACCCAGATTTCACAGCAGATTGGACATTTTGTTTGATATCCTTGTGGATTTGGCTGATGCTCTTTTCCTCTGAACACTTAAGGCCTGATCAAATTCACCTTGACAGACTTTCACCTTAACATATTTTGGATCAGGTTCTCTCATCACAGAATCATAGAATGGGTTGGGTTGGAAGGGACCTTAAAGATCATCCACTTCCTTGGATGCATTCTAGCTCCCACTGGATTATGTCGCTCAAAGCCTCATACAACTCGGCCTTGAACGCCTCCAAGGAGGGGATCAACAAATTCTCAGGCCAAACCTGTTCAGGGCCTCACCACCTTCACAGTAAAACAATTCCTCTTAATATCTAATCTAAATCTACCCTCCTTCAGCTTAGAACCTGATGCTTTGACAAGACACACAAAACAGTGCCAGCATTTGACCTGGGGGTGCTGGTTGACAACCGACTGAACATGAGCCAGCAGGGGCCCAGGTGGCCAAGAAGGCCAATGGCATCTTGGCTTGGATCAGAAACAGCGTGGCCAGCAGGTCCAGGGAGGTTCTTCTCCCCCTGTACTCGGCACTGGTGAGGCCGCACCTCGAGTCCTGTGTTCAGTGCTGGGCCCCTCACCACAAGAGGGATGTTGAGGCTCTGGAGAGAGTCCAGAGAAGAGCAACAAAGCTGGTGAAGGGGCTGGAGAACAAATCTTATGAGGAGCGACTGGGAGAGCTGGGGTTGTTCAGCCTGGAGAAGAGAAGGCTGAGGGGAGACCTCATTGCTCTCTACAACTACCTGAAATGAGGTTGTGGAGAGGAGGGTGCTGGCCTCTTCTCCCAACTGACAGGGGACAGGACGAGAGGGAATGGCCTCAAGCTCTGCCAGGGGAGATTTAGGCTTGAGATTAGGAAGAAATTCTTCACAGAGAGGGTGGTTAGGCATTGGAACGGTCTGCCCAGGGAGGTGGTTGAGTCACCGTCCCTGGAGGTGTTTAAGGTTAGGGTAGATGAGGTGCTTAGGAGCATGATTTAGGGATTGGTGGGAATGGTTGGACTCAACGATCCAGTGGGTCTCTTCCAACCTGGTCATTCTGTGATTCTGTGATTCTGTGATTATTGTTTTGTTGTGCCAAATAATCATTGGTGCTCGATAGCGGGTTACCACAGCCTGCCACAGCCTTCCATACGTATTTCTGCAGTGGTTTCAAAGTTCTGCAGAGCAGATGTCCTATGCTAAGTGCCAGACGCACGCTATGAGTTGATTTTTGAAACAAAAGCTGCTAGGACATTAGTTGACACTCATAACACTCTATAGTAATTTCACAGAGGGTTTGAATATGGCCCCATGTAAGTTGCTTAGAATCAGAATTTTAGAGCTACTGATATGTTCATAGATATTTGTTAGTATCTAGTTTTCAAGAGAATGTAAGTTATAACACTCTTCGAGTTAAGCTCTTACTGAGCAAATAATTTTATTTTTAGCACCCTCATGAGCTCATTATGCTACCTCATGTTTTTCCAACTATCCTGTTGACTCCTAGTTTCTTTGGAAAACCACATGCTGTTACAAGTAAATGTTTAGATCGAACCATTTTCTGAATTGGCCCATAGTGTCTTGAAAGGATGACTTCCCTCCTGTTTCAGGGTGAGGCTGTTCAGCTTTCCACAAGGCTATGAAATATGAATTAATCTAAGGAACATAAGTCCCTAGATCTTATGTTAGAACAATCCTGTGAGAGATCTGGCTTACAGGCTTCCCTTTGTTAACTTTTTAGTATGAACTGGAACAGCTTCAAAAAACAGAGGCCCATCTCGCATCGTCCATTGTTCCAGGAACAGTGAAGTCTTCAAGGAAATAGAAGATCTGGGTGCAGTTCCACGCCCCCAAACAGAGCGAGGTGAGACCGAGACATCTGTTTGCTGGTTATGAGGAGTGTACCACTCCTCTGAGAGGTTTTACTCCCTCAGGGGCATAAAGAGTTGACTAAAACCCAGTTTAAAGTTTCCTTTCCTCGATGTGTCACTGGCAGGGAAGGAGAGGAGTAGACTTACCTGTGGCTTCTGCTGCCAGCAGGGGTGGCAAGAGCAAGAGAAATTTATGAGGTTTCGGCTAGGCAGACCCTTCCTCCATCTCAGCAGCAATCAGCCTGTTTTTCTGGCTGTGTCTTAAGCAAAGCTGTTTGCCATTCCAGCAGCCTCAACATCTTCCTGGTTTTCTCATGCCTAGACCTGTCTTGGCTGGCCTGTTGTGGTGACTTTGTTCTAGGAAGGGCTTCCCAGCAGGTCGTCTTCCAGGTGAGAGGCATTTCTTACCTGCATTCATAATCTAATGTTCTCAGTTCAACCCCATCTATTTTCCTTGTCTCCTGAATTGTGATGTCTTGTAATTCTCTGCCTAAACCCCACCAGGGCTCGTATCCCTATGACCTGAAGGACACAGCTGTGCTGTTCTACGCAGCCTATCTCAGTGACTCCTAAAAGTTAGATCCTTGGATTTTGGTGTTTTGGGGTTTTTTTGGTTTAAATTTTGGACTACTGAAAGAGAAATAGCTTGGATTGGAAAGAAGAGTCCAGGAGACAGGGAACTGTACTTACCCCTGATCCCAGGCCCAAATTTAATATGTGAACTCAGCACCCAGACAAGTCACAGGCTCTGGAAATTATGAGACAGAGGTAATGAGGTTTTCCTGGCTCAGCTCTTCCAGAATACTGCTTTTCTCTTACACTTTTCCTCTCTCTCGGGGCACCTTGCCCATTTCCTGGTGCCCTAAAATCTCTTTCTATGTGGCCAGGCATTTTGTTTTAATTTTTTTTAATGAATTCAGCTCAGCGCCCACACAACCCTTTAACCATGGATTTCGGCACTCAAGAGAAGACATGGAGAGATGTTGATGTTTTTGGCTGGTATTCATGCCCTCAGTACCCAGTTTTTTATATTTTTTTTTTTATGAATATACATGTTTTCTTGGCTGTTTGCACTGGAGCCCATCTGTTAGAATGGCACGGTTCCTGCTCACAAGTGGAATCAGCCCCTTGCTGGAGGGGTGGGTTTCAGGCTACGGCGGGTTTTTAAGCGGAGCAGCAGGAGCCCTACAGGAAGGCGATTCCCTGCGCCAGTGCTGGCACCACCTGCCTCCTTCCACATCGACACACCAGTTGACACCAGTGCACCGAAGGCCAGCGGGGCCAAGCAGGTTGGAGGAGGAGGAAGGGACAGGGTTCAGGGGCTGCCAGGAAAACTGCTGCTGTTGCTACAGAGCCCTTGAAAGAGCACGGAATCTATCTAATAACTGAAAACAGCACTGATGTGAGCAGAGCAAGAGACACCAGTTCGTAGGGAGTTAAAGGCATTAGCATAGATGTGAGCAGCTAATGTCTCTGCTTTCAAACAGACACCTGCCCGGAGGAAAAGGACCTGGGGGTGTTTGTTGACAACGACTGAACATGAGCCAGCAGTGGCCCAGGTGGCCAAGAAGGCCAATGGCATCTTGGCTTAGATCAGAAACGGCGTGGCCAGCAGGTCCAGGGAGGTTCTTCTCCCTCTGTACTCAGCACTGGTGAGACCGCTCCTCGAGTCCTGTGTTCAGTTCTGGGCCCCTCACCACAAGAAGGATGTTGAGGCTCTGGAGCGAGTCCAGAGAAGAGCAACGAAGCTGGGGAAGGGGCTGGAGAGCAAGAGGAGCGACTGGGAGAGCTGGGGTTGTTCAGCCTGGAGAAGAGGAGGCTGAGGGGAGACCTCATTGCTCTCTCCAACTCCCTGAGAGGAGGTTGTGGAGAGGAGGGAGCTGGGCTCTTCTGCCAAGGGACAGGGGACAGGACGAGAGGGAATGGCCTCAAGCTCTGCCAGGGGAGGTTCAGGCTGAACATTAGGATAAAATTTTCATGGAAATGGTCACTGGGCACTGGAACAGGCTGCCCAGGGAGGGGGTTGAGTCACCTTCCCTGGAGGGGTTTAAAAGACGGGTGGTTGATGTGCTGAGGGACATGGGTTAGTAATTGATAGCAATGGTTGGACTCGTTGATCCAAGAGGTCTTTTCCAACCTAGTGATTCTATGATTTTGTGAGTCATCCTTAGTCACTTAAAACAGATACCAACAACTCTGCTGAGCCAGCTGGTGCAGGAGTCTTCAATGTAATGATGACTCCAGAGTATTTGATTTTCCTTTAATTTTTTTCCTTTTTTTTTCACATGAGTGTAAGTTCAGATGAACTTTAGGAAAAGTGTGTGGGTCTGAAAACATCACTAAACAGCAACTTAAAAAATAATCCATCTGCTTAGGCTGCTTTATGGTGATAGAGCACAGGAGAGAACCCAGGACACTTGGTTGCTGGTGGAAATCTTTGACAATAATTGTGATACAATCCTTAGGTTTTCTTAGGGAAGTTCAATGTCTTCCTTTACCTGTTAGCTAAAAATTCTCATTTTTGTCTGATTTTTTAATCTTTTCTTGCCCATGCTTCTCTATCAGTTATCAATCAAACTGAAATTGGGGAAAACATGGATGGATAAACAGATAAACCAAAATCCGCACACCATCACCATTTCTTCAGATTAAAAAAAAAAATCTCTCAGATGTAGATTATCTCCTTTGAGAGAACGTGGCTCATATCTTCACCAGGGCAGCAGCATAAACATTTTCCCAGTAATACTAAAGATAATTGTTTCACTTTCTATCCCCATTATTTGTCAGTTTGATTTTTCAGACTCTTCAGTCATAAATACAAACCTCACACTTTATGAGAAGAAGTCTGGAGCTACTCACAGAACCACCCAGGGTTCCCTTTTTGGGCTTTATTCACTTAGTTTTAATTTTCAATGGAGAATTTAAATTGAAGTAAAAAAAAATGAAAATAAAAATGATCCATAACCTTGTAGGGGTGGTGACCATATTAAAAATAAACCTGTTCCTAATTAGCTGCCTTGCAGGACAGTAGGCAAAAGATTGAGTAATCAGGAGACTTAATCACTCCCTGGTCTCTAGACAGCGTGCGGTGGGATCCACTCCTTCCATAGCTCTAGGAATCTTGTTTTTCAGCTACTCAAGCTCTATTTATTTAATGTTCATTAGTGAATTTCATGTCTGTCATCCTGACTCCTTCTGCTCATGAACCACGAATGTGAACAGGGTCTTAAGGGGGAAGGAATAAGAAATCCTTCATAGGAACAACTAGATCTGTTCCAACACCAAAACCTCTTCCAACTGTAGCTTTTTGCTTCCCCATCCATAAGAGTGATAAATATTAAGCAAATATTTTGAGTTCAGTTATGCTTAATTATTTTCATCCCAAGAGTAAGAGACATCTGCTTAAGGATTTTGCTCGTCTGGATCCTTGGGAAGTAGAGAAGCCTGTTTTCTTCTCTTGGTGGAGCAAGGGTGTTGTTCCTCCATCAATTCAGGACATTGGTAGGACAATGAAGGAATTGCATGATGGCAACTCACATTTCCTCTAGCCTCTGGATAAAGGATTTGAGTTTTGTGCATGCTGCCAATCCTTTAACGATCTTATACAGCCTATAATCACCCTAAAAATTTGGAATAAAAGGAAAAAAAAAAGACTGAAAAGGAAAAGAAAAATCCTGCAGGCTGCCTTAGCGAAATATCCTGGACTTGAGAGCTATTTGATCATTAGTCTAAGTATGGATAATCGGTGTAATGCTAAATAAAGAAATTATACACTGAAATGGAAAATACACTTGGTAAAAGCCCAAAGAATTATTTCTTTTCTGGAAGCTAACATTCCCAGTGAAAGGCAAATGCTATTTTCCCCTCATTGTGTATTGCTTCTTGAGGTGTTTAGCTAGTATGTGTGTCTGTATTTTTGTCATACTTCAATGCTAGGATTCCCCTATGAAGTGTGGCTTCACAGCCTGCCAAGCGGTGTAAGGATGTACAGAAGAGCTACGTCTTCATTGTGCAGAATTAACAGAGGTTAAAATCAACTCAGGTTTCTAGCATTACATGATTTTCCATTCATAATTGATTTTCCTTGACTCTTTTGCCTGTTTTAAGCAAGAACACTAGAATTAAATTTAAGAAATACTTCCATTCATGTTGGTATTACTAACTTTTGCATTGAGATGCTGTGGTAGACTGAAAAGTGCTCACAAAAGAGAATAATTCCTCAGAAGCCATCAGAAAAAGATCTGCAGAAGTGTAAACACACACACATAGGAAACAGGGGTTGATCCAGAGTTCTTTGCAGCTGGGGTAGGAGGATGCAGTGGCCAGATTGGGCTGTTTATAGGCAGGCGAGGGATGGGGGTGTTCAGATTTTGGGCCACCTCTCCAAGTTACCTCTGTGGTGAAGTTACAGTGAAAGGAACAGTCTTTGCTGCGAGTAATTCACAATCTAGAAATGAACAGGACGAGGGAACAAAATGAATGTGCAGAGGAGGTGCAGAGGGGATGTAAGAAGGTAGATGAGGAAATGATTTTTGTGAAATGTGGGGAGAAATAGAGATAACATGGAAGAAGGACATGACTAGAGGGGTGTTTTTGGAGGAAGATGCTTAATGCAAGGGGTGGTGCAACTCTGACAGGACTGTGACCATGGGTGACCCATGCCCTGTCCACAGGTATTAAAAAGGAGTAGTTCCAAGGCATAAAACATTTAAATCCTTTTCTACTGTAATATACTTGACTGGATCGAGGCCCTGTGATACAAGTATGTATGGAGTGAGGACAGACTCACACTTGTTTTGAGAAAGAGTACAGTGATGGCCATGTAGGTATATTAACCTTGACTCTAGAAACACAACAGCTGCTCAGCATGGTGTCTCCCACCGCCAGTCTGGGTGCTGCTGTGTGATACCAAGACCATATTGTTATTGATTTCAGCAACAGATCGCTTTGATGTCTTCTTGTGTTCATCTGAATGCCCCCCCCACATGCTGTGACTATATTTCTAGTGATTTGCTTGACCTTAATGGAAGAGTTTACTAGAGCAATGACACTGAAAGTTCTCCTCAAATTATTTGTCAGATATCCTAAGTATGTAATTAGTTTTCTCTGCCTTATATAGCCTATTGTGGTCAGATAATCTCTTTTAGCTGTCCACCAAATACTTACTGCCTTTAATCTTCTAGAGACAATCCATATCTTTCTCACTGACTAACTACAACTCTGAAACTTTGGCCTGTCTCCATCTACTTTTTAGTCTCAGCATTTGTTTTACCCCAATTTAGATTACTTAAATTTGTCAAGCTAGAAAACATGTGAAGAAATTCAGCTTTATTCTAGGAAAACCCATCTCAGAGCTTCAAATTCATCAGTGTAGTTTAAACACTATTGTTTCATCTAAGTTGGGCAGATGTTAAATATTAATATTAGACACAGAGAAAACAGTCCTAGATATGGGTTTGTGCCCCTTATCTCATCTGATAGCATGGATATCAAATACTGTAATTTTGTGGAAATTCATGGTGTGTGTGATTTTGTACGACGTATTCACCTTGGATGTCTGGGGTAAACAAGGAGGGAGATGTCCCTTCTATTTTAATGATGGGCTTTGCAGATAATTTCCAAGTATCTGTGAGATTCTGAAGACTGAGGGGTAGAATGAGGTTGAATTCTTCTGAAATCTTGCATACCCACACGTTCCATGGTTGCCTTCTCACTATATATGAAATTGTGATACCACACAATTGTGTTGTCCTCAAGATTTCAAGTGAGTCCTTTAAACTGATCCTCTTCTTCTGGTGTGATGGGGATAGAGCTGTAGACTTTACACCTTTATTTCTAGGGATTCAGTTTTCTGAAGATACTTGCCAGTCCACTGAGCATGAGGGGCAGGGACTCTCTACAACTACCTGAAGGGAGGTTGTGGAGAGGAGGGAGCTGGGCTCTTCTCCCAACTGACAGGGGACAGGACGAGAGGGAATGGCCTCAAGCTCCGCCAGGGGAGATTTAGGCTTGAGGTAAGGAAAAAATTCTTCATGGAAAGGGTGGTTAGGCATTGGAACGGTCTGCCCAGGGAGGTGGTTGAGTCACCGTCCCTGGAGGTGTTTAAGGTGAGGGTGGATGAGGTGCTTAGGAGCATGATTTAGGGATTGGTGGGAATGGTTGGACTCGATGATCCAGTGGGTCTCTTCCAGCCTGGTTATTCTGTGATTCTGTGATTCTGTGACTCTCCCCACTCCAGAAATTAAGAACACAACCTGCACAAAAAATACTCAGCAACCAAGGGTTGATAGGCCCTCTATGATCACACTGAAGTTAGCAATTTGACAATGAAAAGGTTAAATGTATATTTATTTGTGGTAAAAGAAACAAGATATAAATCTATAAAGGGGCAATAATGAACACTAATGCGTGGGTCACTCCATGACGTACGAGGGTATAAATTGTTTGCGTTAGTAAAATGTCACTTCGCAGACAAAGGTGAAAGGGTCAAGTGGGTTATGGAACATCATACAGTACAACATAAGACCCCATAAGTCCTGGCTTGTCTTTCATCTGCTCTGATTTTGTAGCTTCTGCTAGTCCAAGAACTTACCAAGACCTGTTGCAGGATAAAATAAAAACCGGAGGTTGGATAATGACAGAGACTTTCCAAGGATGAGGTCTATGGGAGTAATTGGAAGCCCAGTGGCACCCTACACACAATGAAATGTGAGTGGACAGAGGACTGGGGGATATACCCGTTCAGTGCCTAGAGAGAGCAGCCCTGAGTTGTCAGGAGCAGAGGACCTCAGAGGCTTTTGCCAAATTTAATTTTGGTGGTTTCTTGAGGTGCACGTCTTAGGAGTAAGGGGACGTGTACTTAAATGATTCATGAGCTTCACACACCCAAGGAATGCTCTAGCTGTCATGCCATCCCTGTAATAGGCTTGGCGCAGACCACGGCAGGAAAAATAAGCCATCATCTTGGGCTGACTTTGCCAGAAAAGTCTCTGTTTTCTCCCCAGTGAAGGAAATTGTCATTTTTCTTGTAGTTCCCAATGTGTGTCACTAGCAGAGAGGAGGCAGAGAGAAAAAAAAAAAAAGGAAAACCTCAAATCCTAAAAGTCATCCTAACAAACTTGCTGCCGAGTGAAGTTGCTGTTTGGCTGAGCGTGCTGACTGCTGTGCTGTGACAGATCCTGTCAGAGAGGCACTGCCCCAGCTTGCAGGTGTAAGCATGACCTATCAAACTGAATGGGAGCTGACAGAAGGGATTTCTGCAACGTGAAACGGAGAGCTGACATGAAAACAGTGACGTGTGAGGGACTGAATCACCGCGAGCACAACTGTCACAGATGATGTCCAGAGAAATGACAGGAGAATACTAACTTTACTTGATGTCAGTTTGGTTGTCCTTTGTGTTTGAAAGAGTGGCTGCTAGGAAGGGGAAAATTCTAAAAGCAGACAGGGACAAAACCAACAAAACCCACATATACACATCCATTTCAGCTTGACATTGAAAACATTTTTTTGTATCATCTTTCAGCATTCCTAGTATAGCCAATTCTATTTGCATGGTGATTTTGGCACACTTTCTTTGCCTAGAATGGTAGTTTTGCATGTACAGTTTTTAAACAGATTTTATTCAATCTACTGACAACACCAAAGAAGATCTAGGACTGCTGCTATCAGCTAATTACCTTTACCTTCACAAGGATGAATGGTCCATTACCTTTTCACAGAAAGGACTGAGTGTTTTCAAGGCCTAATTATCTGACTATCTACTAAGATGTCTGAGATTTGTATTGCATCATGTTACAGGCTTTCTCTGTTGGACAATCACTCCGTATCTGTTAGTCCTCCTGATGTGCTTCCATGTAGCTCACCAACTCTCTGGGCCAGTGGCAATCTCCAAGGGCAATCAAATCCCATCTAAGCCAGACACCCCAAATCTGTGTTTTATAGCTGAAGTCTAGAGTAAAAATGTTTTTGCCATGTTGAGATTGCAATAAATATATAAAACAATTTACTTTGTCATGAGTTATTCAGCAGTGAGCACCATCAGGACTGGTGATGTTGGGTGGATGCTGGAGATGTCGGAGTTCAAGAGAGAGCAAACTAATCATGATTTTACTCTGCCCACGGATGACGTGACTGACGTGAAGGTAGCATGATGTGAAGGGCAGGACAGGCAGTCCCTGAGGTAGGAAACAGAGCTCCCACTCCTCCCACACTTCTGGCTTGAACAGGGACACCAAATACGTTCCTCTAAGCTCTAAAACAAAGTGGTTTCTAAAATCTTTGCTTTCCCTGTGACATGAGTGCCATGAAGTAGATCCGATCTCATATTCAGAGGGAGGCTGGACTAGATAACTTGTAAAGGTCCCTTCCAACACAGTGTTCTATAATTCTACTTTTCCTTTGGTTAAAGTATAGCTAATTAATTGTCGCTTTTCTAATCAAGCTGGCAACCTCTAGGAGAAATTACTGTTGATGAGTGACAGTACAGGCTGGAGAGAACCCTAAATGATAAAATGTTTATTCTGTTGGCTTACTTACAGTATCTGATTTTGAGTGGTTTAAAACAAATCAAATCAAACCACAAACAGACAAAGAGCCTCTAGACAACTCAAAAAAATTGAATAAGGTCCAGTTCATATAACAGAAGAGCAGAGACTATTATAATTAATATATTCTAATGAGCACGGTATTAGAATAGTAACCAGAAGTTTCTCTGACCTTGGGTAAAGCCCCTTTTCTTGCTCCACCATCTGCCTGCTCTCCGAACATCAACTGCTTGAGGCAGAGATCCACTCTCCTGCTGAGTCAGATTCAAAGTTGGCAAGAGTCTGCAGGAATAATTCCACCAGTTTCTTGGGCTCCGAATTTCCACCTGGGGCTCTGGATCAGCCCGTCATCAACTGTACGCTGTCTCGTTCACCTGTGGCTCAACTGCATTTCAAGCCTCTGAATGTTCCCACACTGTAAATATTTCATCAAATCAGATTGTTATTAGAGATGATAAAAATCTGGAATTTTTATTTCTAAACCCCGTTTCATTGTTTTCTTTTGTTCCAGTTGAGGAAAATACAAAGGTTCTTAGAAGGCAGAATTACCAAAGCGTTTCCTTTCAGAAGAATTAAAACAAACTTCTTGAAACTTCAGATACACACAGTATGAAAAACCTTCTTTCAGGTGAATGACTCATTGAAGTAACGAAACCAAAATTATGAACTTTGAATCTATTGAAACTGAATGTTTCAAATTATTTATGGTATGCTGAATTTTGTTGAGTCGCTGTGTCTGAACAGCATGTTAGAATTTAGCGAAACCACTATTTTCTGATAAAAAGGTATTTTATCCAAAACCAATTCAGTCTCTTCTAACACAAATGAATTTTGATCATAGGACGAATCACATCAGAAATGGTATCTGTGATCAAAGGTCTAACAAATTGCTCAGAAATGTTAGGATTATATGATAGATTTTCTTAATTTGAGAATCGTATGCGTATATGGCACCAGCCTCAGTGTGATAAAAGACTCAGAAGAAACTAACTACACATAAACATTTCTCATTCATTATCTTGGATTTCTGCTACTGTGTGACAAATCATTAGTCGTAGTGTAAGGCAAGCTTTAAAAATGTAATTACTTAATCATGCAGTTAGTTCCCCATCAATCCTACCAGCACTTGTTCTTAACTAGCTTTAAAGAACAAAATTAGGAGTAATTTGTAAGCAAAAGTAATTGAGGAAAGGCTGATATTGCCAAGGTGTTGACAGTACTGCACATGGTGTTGTTTCTTTTAATTCCCCAGCAAAACAGTGGTCTGCAAACTATGCTGAACAGCACTGCTGGCTACGGGTGGAGCCTTAAAACACACCTCGGTGTCCTAGCACTGAGGTCAGGAATGAGAATTATCCTCACTTTGTGCCATTCAAGGGTGGCAGGAAGAAGCTGGAGGGTCATGCGATTGGCTGGAGAGAGGCTGAGTCCATGCTGCCTGGAGAAGAGGCTTACGATTAGTGCTGCTTTGCTTTCAGAGATCTCAGCATCAGGAACAGCACAGACCCACAAAACGGGGAGGGTACATTGAGAGCCAGAGGTATCAGTGCTTGTAGTCAGTGATTTTTATACTTTCATAAAAATGTAGGGATCTAAATGATGGTAAAGCAAAAACGAGTGGTGAATGCAAATATCTTAGTGTGATCTGTTTCATCCGAGAGTGCAGATTCATCAAAGCTTGAACTGCCACATGGAGATGATTATTTTTAACACTTTTCTCACCTCTGAAAATTCTGAAATACTTTTAAAAATTATTTAATAATCTCATCTTCTGGTTCCCCAGAATGAAAGAGTCTAGTGAACTGCAATGTATGTATGTTTTCTGTCTGTCTGTCTGTCTTCCTATCTATTCATCCATCCATCCACCCCAAAAAACCCTGAAATAGTCAAAATGAAAAAGAATCGTTTTGAAAACATTAAAATAAAATAACGTGAAAACTGGAAATTAGATTAATTTTGAGATGCTTATTCTTGAAGTAACAGTTAGTGGAGCTGATTGGAAATTAGTTTATCTGTCCTGAAAGCAAAGTCAGTTTTCTTGGGGATATGGTTTAGTTGTGGACAGGTCTGATTGGACTTGGTGAACTCAAAGGTCTTTTCCAGCCAAATGATTCTATGATTCTATGGAGAAAAAAAAAAATGATGAAGACAGAACGGAAAGGGAAAATGAGGAAAATGAGAGAGATTTTTTTGGGAAAAAATTATGGTCTTGTTCTCAGGGTTTCTTCTTCTTTGGATTATTAAGTTTCCATGCAGAGTGTTGCACATGAAGTTGGAGTGCTGACATAGATCCTCTACACCTGCCATGTATGTTATTGAGGACAAAAAGACTGAGGAGAGCCAGGTCAACCACAAGGAACCAAGGAGTCTCCCATGGAAACTTGTCTGCTTCTTATCAAATGTTTCACGAAAACTAATGCCAAGATGTGTCTCTTTCGAAAATTGGCTTTTAGGAAAAATTGTTCCTAATCTGGGAAGGGGAGGAGTTGTGTCAGTTTTCACACTTTTGCAGAAGCCAGTGAGGCCTTATGAACTCTCATGAGAGAAGGAAATAAAGAGCTTCTCTGGCTCTGTAAGCTACGTCCTCCCAAATGCTTGCAGAGATACAACGGGAGAGTAACTCTTCAGAACAGGGAGGGATAGAGAGGGACATGCAAAGGGAAGAAGGATATTCAAACGGAATGTGATCTGAAGAAGAAAGTAGAAGTGGCTTGTGTAGGTTAAAGTTTGTTGCAGATGTTTCTACCCCAGCTTAACAAACTAATGGAATCATAGAATCATAGAATCACCAGGTTGGAAAAGACCTCTTGGATCATCGAGTCCAACCACTCAATTGAGTGTGATTACAACATATCTCTTTTCAATAATTGTGCCTGTGGTTTTATTTAGGATTTAATATTGAATGATCTCTAAAGGCACAGTCCTTGGGACATATGATAGGATCACAGTGCTCTTGTGTCAGCCAACTCCTGTCTTCACCAAGGGATAGGAGATTTGGTAAGAACCATGTGCTCATCCTGTCTCAGCCACTTCTAAATCACTTGAAACTCTTGCTGTTGCAAATGGTGCCTTTATATCACACACTTTTCTTTCCTCTGAGATGCAAATAGGGAGGGAACAGAAGGAAAGTTACTTTGATTGTATAAAGGTCATGCACACTCACTGCGACAACGTGGCTTTTTACATCATGGCAATTCAAAGCAATGGAGAAAATCAGACCATGCTATGCACCCAGGTAATTTAGCTTCTCGTTTTCCTTAAAGACATTGGTAAGTAGATTGTGATTTTCATTTGTTGTTTTAGCCAACAGGTATTGTAGCAACGGAAAAAATAGCATTTGCCTCTAGGGTTTCTGCACAAAAGATCAGGATGTGAATAGTGTTTTTCTTGTGATTATCTGAATAAGGAAAGACTGCTATTGCTTTTTTTTTTTTTCAGAAAAAAAGTAAAATCTCCCAGTTCAGTCCTTGAGTTGGTGTGCTATTATGCAGCATTGGTCTATGAGCTGTATAACTCTGTTACTGAAGCCCTGACAAAAAGAACTCTCACATGCTAAAAGTGTATTGAACAATGGTCCTGAATGCAGCTACAAATCAGTGGGAAAGGGACAGCCCTCCATGGCCAAGTTTCTGCAGGACAACTCTCCACAGGACAACTCTCTGTGGGAGACCTCTAAACATCTGACTCTCTGCAGGGACAATTCTACGCTGGGAGCCCCAAGTACTGGCTTTGTTTGTCTTTTCTCATTTTTTTCAGGGGGTGCTGTTGTTTTTTTAAATTGAGGGAATTACAAGCACGGTGTTCCACCAGCTGTCTGAAGGTGTTCTGCAGTAGCTTGGCTGTGGAGAGTTGTCCTAGACCCAAAGCAGTTGCTGGTGCCCTTTAGCCCCCTGAGATGCTGCAGGAATAGCAAGTGAAAAGACTGAATACTGGCCAGTTTTCCAACTTACTTAAAAATCCTCTGTGGGGGAAATAGGAATGGGACAGATAAGAACAGCTGTGATATAACTGGCTTTAGTGCTTGGTCTCACTGACTCAGATTAGTGTTGAAGTGGTGGAATTCATCTCCTTCTCATGTTAGACAGCTAAATATTGGATGCCTAGATCCAGAGTAGTGGGGGGTTACATTTCTTTTACTGGTAGATAGAAACTAGTGGCTCCTGGGAGCTCTGTACCTGCCTTATTGTAGAGACCTATGTTAGGAAGAGACAAGTCACAATCTCAGAGGAACTCTTTTTATTGACTGTGAAAGCACTTTTGAGTGTCTAGCAGAGACTCAGGCAAATAACCTTTAGACCCCTAAATGGTATGTGAAGAGACATTTAAATGTTTTAAGCCTGTCTCATGACAGAAAATGAGACCTAAGGCTCCAGTGGAACAGGAGCCTCTTATTTTGCAGTGACGTATGTTTGTGTTATAACTGAACCATTTTTGTAAACATCTCTAGTGTTTTCATTGTGCAGCACTGTAGTATTGGCACAAAATTAATATTTTGTATTCAGCAACATCCAAGGCATTTGAGCAATCTGATCCAGTGGGAGGTGTCCCTGCCCATGGCAGAGGGGTTGGATCAGGATGGCTTTTATGGTCCCTTCCAACACAAACCATTCCATGATTCTATGATTTGAAGGAAGATGAGCCAGCGTCACACAATCAAAACCCAGGAAAATGATAAATCAAATATAGTTGATTATCTGGGCAGAAATCATTTGCTTCTCATGAGCTCTAAATCTAGACTCCAGAGCTTCTAACCTCTGTCTTTAAGGATGGATCTTGTTTAAGACCTGCGTAATGTGATGATATCCAGTATTTAATAAAAGTACTGAGACTGCTACACGGTGCCACAGATTCACTTGCTGAACATGTCATGAGTCAAAATTTTATAGGCATTGTAAAATCTTTTTACCACACGCAGCTGCATTACCCAAAATTACTCAAATCTGCAGGGCATCTGAAATGCACACTACAGCAATAATAGGCTTTGCTGCTTAATGAGTGATTATGACTACTGCACAAAAACAATTAGCACTGAGCTTCATTGCAAAGAATTAAGCACGGTGTACATATATGCGCACACGCACACACACACACACACACACACACACACATATCTATATCTATGCATGGGATTCCAGATCTAGCTTCTTACCCGAAAACAGGATCAAACAGAAGTAAAGGTGAGGAGAATATGAGTATTTTGGGGAATGGGGGAGCAAAAAAAGAAAAACAACAGCACAAAAAAGAACCAGAAAGAGCCTGTTCAACTGAAGATATGGAAGCGAGCCAGAAAGAAAGACAGGGCTCTTGTGTTAAGAGTAAAGAGTGCTTTAATGAGAGTGATCTTGGCCGAATTAGAGCTGAATGTCCAAAACAAGCACACTCATTTTGGGAGTGACCTACAATGGATCCTCAGGTGAAGATTACAGAGCAGAAAAAATCCTAAGTTCTATCTATTCCATGATTCTGTCTTCCAGGAATGTAAGTATTAAAGACTTTACAAGTTGGAAGATCTTTCTTCTTTACTTTTGATAAGTCTGATTTAACTTTTCCATCATTTTTACTAGCTGCCTTTTGAAAGTGTTTATGTTTTTGACCTCAGTGGTCACTTTGTCATGACCTCCCACACTTGGGTTATCTGCCTTGTGTACTGATATTCTTTCATGCTATCAGGATTAATGGGCTGAATGATCTGGAGAAAGCCAGCACTTTTGCTACAGTGGCTAAATTCAGGAAAGTGTGCAGCATTTCATGCCTCCCTGCCAGGCTGAGTCAATGCGTTGTCAGTATAAAGTCTTCTGATAAACCAAGAGAGCAGGTATTGACAATTTTATTACAATCATTTTTGGAGAGGTTACTGGTATTTCTCATGCAGCTTCCAGCTGTGGTAGTCCTTAAAGAAGGACAAAGTTGTGAGTAAAGCAGAAATAATTAGGAAAATGAGATAAACCTTCAACTGTTGCTGGCTTCATTGACTTCAAGGAAAGTAGGGCAACTGATGTCAATTGAGGCCCCACCAGTTGAGTTAGCGGCTTCTTCTGCTTCAGGCTTTTACTGTGACCTTCAGGAATTGCACCATACAGCAGGCACACAAGCGGAGTGACTATGTTGAGAGAGGTGTATAAAGCATCAGAAAAAATGCAATGATTATTATTAGTACAAATTTCAGTGAGGTCTGTAGGCTGGAAAAGGCAATATTTGTATTGTGCAATCAAACATGGGTAGGACGACGGCTTGGAACACTCTGTTGTGCTGGCAAGGCTCTGTCAAGCAATCCTTTCACCTCTGGCTGTGGATCATTGTGTTAATAACTGTGTGAAGGCTTCCTTGATTCTGCAGCTGAAAATGAGTCGTTTGATGCTGCTTGAAACTCTGCGACTGTCTTTGAACTTGCAAACCTGGAACAGCGGGTCACTGGAACAACGTAGTTCCTACCATTAAACAGTTAGTGTACTGCATTGTGCCTAGCTATATTTTTGCAGAAAACTCACACAAAATATTTGGGTAACAGCACTGGATGACCCCCCATCAGGCGGTTTGGCTTTGAGGGTGATAGGGAGTGGCTGTATAGATACAAGCTATGCTGTGCCGGGTAGTCTGGGGCCCCAAATTGTCCCTAGCTCAGTTTAAATACTCAGTGTGTGAGGCAGAAGAAAGTCCAGTGTACCTCTGTGGTACCTACTTACCCTTTACTCAGATATCCCTTGTTGAAAACTAAGGTTCTTGAATTTATAATGAAAACAAAAAGTATGTATTGACATGAAGATCAGAATAATGCAGGCTTTCTGCTAGGCTGCTGTACAGGCATGGCCATAGGGATTTTTTGGCTGGATATTTTTCTTAAAAAAATAATTAGAAGTTCAAAAATTTTAGTCCCATAGTGATACTGCAATTATGATATTGTATTTTATCACTTTTAAGCAGGTAATATTATCTCAACAACTGCTACAGTGAAAGAAGAGAGGCAGTCTTCTTCAAAAGAAATTTTACCCCACACCTCTTAGCTGTCTTTCTCCAGATGGGACAAATTGCCTTCTGGAGGTACATGTCCTCTTCTATCAGCCACTAAGGGAGTCTGTATCACTAGGAGTGTATGCCTGGTGATAAATGATAAAATTAAGGCATGACTCGCTTTCACAGACTTTGGGTTTGCTAAAGGAACCTAGAACATTTAAAGTGAAAGCCATTGGGAATTAGGTGTTTAAAGCCACATGTTCCTCACCAAATGGCATACGTGCATTAAGCTCTGTCTTGGAGGAGGATTCACAGTCTTGGTTTTCCTATGTCATACCAGACCCCGTATGGAAAACTACCTGAATTTACCAGTAAAGCAGAACAAGCACCATTTGCCTTGTTTGATACACAGTGGCTCAATTTTTGGAGGCATCAGAGAACTACATTGTTTGTATAGGATCACCCTTCAAAATAAACATGCTGGAATGTATTAAGTAGGATACACAATTTGTATTTTTTCTTCATTCTGTGGTTTGTACCATATAACCTCTAGAACAGCTCATACAGATCTCAGCATTACTTCTGAGAACTCCATTAACATACGAACAGTAGGAGAGCTTAGAGTCTGCAGACATAAACCAAGACTCCACACAACTGCATGCTGTATTGCTGTGATTTGAGCTAAATTAGAGTCAGTTTTCTGTCTCTAACTCAGTCTTGTCTTCAGAAAACTTTGTTTTCTGAAAGCTAACTCCATGTTTTTGAGAACAACATCATCAAGCTGGTGGAAAAAAGCTGCACCTGCAGGGAGGCGGGGAGAGGAGAGGGGACCCCAACCCAACCAAGAGAGGATTCCATCCCATGTATCTCACGCTTGGGATAAACATGAGAGATCATGAGGGTCTCACCCTCTTCAGTGGTGGTGAACACCCAGTGAGGACCTTGTCTGTCTGGTTGCTCCTCATCCGTGTGTCCCTGAATGTCCTGAGCCCAGCTCCCTCCCAGCCTCGACCCTTTCCCCCGTGTCTGCTCTGCAACATCTGTGGTGACAGAGCCATTGGGGAGTGGGGGTGTGATCTCAGGTGTTTGTATACGTTTTATTACATTCAATTATTTTCATCATCATCATCATCATTATTATTATTACTATTATTATAATTTCTTCATTAAACCCATAGTTTTAGTTTCCAGCCTTCGAGTCTGTTTCCTCTCATTTTCCTTTCCCTTTTCCCTGCAGTAGTCGGGGGGGGATTGAGAACTCAACTACTTGGTTTTAGATGCTGAAACTATCTGGGCTGAGGCTGAACTGTGACATATGCACATATTGAAGGGAAAAAATAAACCCTATTCTTACCTGAAATTCTTGTTACATAGAACTATATCCTGAAATTTTGAAGTAAATTCTAAATACAGTAAATTCAGCTGTTAAAAAGCACAGAAGTCACACAAAATTTTAACAATTTAAAGTCAATGCTTCTATTATTTTCAGAGGAACTGGAACATATTTGCATGAGCATTTGTGCATTCATTCTTTAATGTTATATCTGAAAAATTATTTCTGTGTTTTTTACTGGTGATAAACTGAAGCTTTTTCTTGCAAATCTGGTGTCTTTTAAAAATCCAAAGTTTGAAAAAATGTCAGCAGAAAAATCTGATATTTTACTCGAAGGCTGCTGTGTTTTGCATTTGTGATAAAAAAAATCAGAAAAAAATATTAGCTCTTTAGGAGAACATCTGTTTGTGATTGACTTAATCATTAGTCTGGTGGGTTGTTTTTCTCTTGAGAACCACTCTTCAAGTTTGTTTCTATCCTTTCTAATAAAAATCTGAGATTGTCCTAGGTCAGTTTTGAAGAGAACAAAATGCTCGGTTTTCACAAGAGGGAGAAAATAATGGTGCTCAAGCTGAGCTCTACACCTCCCAGTAGAAACCAGATATTTTTTCGGGAAAGCGGCCCCAGCTGCACATAGCAACATGCATTAGGGCATCTCACAGGGAAATGAAATCGAACAGCAAGACACGATCATAAGCCTGTCTTGGAGTGTAGTCAATTTGTCCAGTAAATATTGTGGCATTAACAGTTTTATTTGTTGATCATTTCTGATGTTAATGGTAATGGGCCCCTTTGGTATTGGGATATTTATGTCTGACAGTGCGGTGCAATTTACATTAATAAGACTCATTAATTTCAGATGGTTTCTACTATGGAGGAAGGAAATGTTAGAAGCGTTTTGTGGTTTTTTTCAGCATTAGTCTCTCTCTCTCCACACAGCACAGAGCCACCAAGCTACATTGCTGCACGACGATGAATGCCCCCTTGTTGTTGTTATTAATGATTTGCTTGCCTGTCAGTGTTGAGGGTGGGGAACTGCCTCTTGCAGGAATTAGCTTTCTTTCACATCTTACTTAGATTTTTTGTTTTTCCTTCCTTTTTTTTTCCTTATATTTTTATTTTCTTCTGAGTGGAACTTGCAATTCCAAGCAAAACTGGGAACATTTTTGTGTCCTTCTCCCATTTCCTACACTGTCATCATTTCCATGATGATGATCCTGGCCATCAGCTGCTATCTGGATGCTAAAGTTAAGCACAATTTTGTGGGAGGATCCATGGAGAAATGACAATTCCTTCCTTGAAAATGGTACAAATGACTCAGTTCTTTAGTGTGTTCAATTTTTATAACAGGAAATAGAAAGCTAATTACTGGTTATTAAGGGCTTTCTAAATCTCTGTCTCTTTTATTAGTTGGACAATGAACAGTTACTTTGTATGAGATGGGAAAAGTCAAAGCAAATAATTTATTAGGACTGATTTCCATAATGGGTTTTCAGGCAGAGGCTCCTGGCACTGGCAGCTGACATTATTGCCTCCGTCCTGCCTGAGCATCAAAATGTTTTTCATTCTTTGCAAAAATGGAAGATTTAGCTTTTTAGCTCTTTGAATCTCATACATCTATAGTGGGGAAAAGTGCACAGCCTTGCGATATCCACCTCCACACTGTAAAGCTTCTGGTTTGATCTGGACTGGGTTCTCTTTAATCTTCTTTTGTTTTTAATCTTCTCTCATTTTATTTTGCAGCCTCTAAACAAATAAACTTCAAAAAGTGTCCTTCAGGGAGCCAGAAAGCATGAGACCTTCCTAAGGAGAAGTGATTAGGGGTACAGGTAAATCGGAAGAGCAGGGCTCAGGAATTAAAATGGGAGGGTTTAACCCTGGGGGAAAAAAAGGAAACACTCATGATTTCACTCAGATCCAATTGAAAAGATTCTCATTCTTATTGACTTCAGTCTCTAAAGTCTTCACATCAAAACTGGGTGTTGTTCTGGAAGGTGTGTGCTTTTTCAGCAGTTCCCAGCTTTCTCACCAGTGACTCAGCATCACAAGGAATATATCTCATATTTCTCTTAATATCAAATATGAAATGATAAGGAATATGTTCAGAACTCACTAAAAATGTAATAATGAGGTTCTGAGAAGGATCACAGTTGGAAAGCCCATCACCAAGTGCAGATAATTTCAGGGCTTAAAAAATCACATGTAGAAAGCAATGTTGTGTACTTGTAGGCAGGTGGATAGCTTTTGGGTCTTCCATTACTTGTAAAACTAGGGTCAGCAAATGGACATGCAGTAAAATATGTGCTGGGGTATTAAAAATCAGTATTTAATAAATGGAAAATGGCAAATGACTGCAGACTGGCAATTAGAAAAAGACAGTAATGAACCAAAGGAACTGAGTGAAGTTAAGGACAGTGAAAAAGCAAGTTTTATTTATTAGGGAAAAAAGGGCAGCACGTAATAAACAAACTGAAAGCTGGGCTACTTTGTACCCGAAAGTATGAAAGAAATAAAAAAAGTGATCAGAAAAATATTCACAGATGTTCACAATCAATTTTAGACAAAACTGGCAAATGACTGAAACAGTGTCCAGCTGTGCTACTAGATAAAACCAGTAAATGCATGATTGGGAGAGCTGTCAGGACCTCAGTAAAGTTTGGAAAGGATTATTGGAGTTATAATTATTAAAAGAAAGTAACTGAAAATACATTGTGGTAATTGCCAAAAGAGCACACAGCTCAGATTCAATGTTCTTTTTGATATAGCCACAGGTTTGATTTCTAAATGCAGTAAATAATGGTATTCACTCATCTACCTTCATATACTGTCAAAGTGGTATTTACTACTTTCTTTTTCTACCAGCTCTTCCTTTACTGATTGAATACAGAGACGAGGTTTGATGAGAACAAATAGCCCTGCTCAGAATTCCTCCATTTTCATTACTTGTTGACAGTTTCATTATTTCTGCTGAAATGAACCGGAAGCGTAAATTCATGCTCTTCCCTTTGCCTGACCGCGGGCAGATGCTTAACAGCACTGGGAAAAATAACTGTCTGCCCATCTCCCTGAAGGAAACCACAATTGCTGCCCCTGGAGCTAAGTGAGATTTCAGGGGCAGGCTGAGAAATGTACGTTTCTCATGATGATGCACTGGTTAAACCTTCCACTTTGAGTGTGCAAGTTCTTTACTTGAATCAAAGGCAGGAGTGGCTCTTTCTGTAATGCAAACTCCTCTTTGAAGGATGCTTTCTAAAGCTGCCAACAAAAAATGTAATAAAACAATAAAGGGAGACAGAAAATAAAAATAACAATGCAATGGGACAAGTTTGCAATGTAGAATCGATGTCCTTATGACACCATAATGTTAACTCCCCATTTTCATATTTATGCTGTCACGGCTGTCACAGATAAATCTTGTTTATACCCCGTGTCCCACTTGCTTTGCAGCTGTGCAGCTGGCTTGCAGATGAGTCTTCTCCAAGACCAGAACTTTGCTAATGCAGTAGACAACACCACAGCTGGTCCCATGTTATGGAATTCAGATTAATCCATGTTTGCTTAGGGTCCATCACGGATCACCCAGCGCTTTCCCAAAGATTTGCAATTTGGCTTAACAAGGACCAAGAACCATTTCCAACAGGAAATTCAGATTTGTCATCTCTCCTTTGATGAAAAACTATAGTATGGATTGCTTATTCATATACACCAGTCAAACTGCTTTAAGTGGCATCTTAACTGTTGGTACCTTTGTGACTGATCTTTAATGCAGGAAACTGGTGAATCTCATCTCAAAGGTCATATTAGGAGCATGATTTTTGAACCTTAGAGCCAAACCTACCAAAATGCACTAGTGTTTCATGTACAATATAAGCAAAATATTTATCCTTTTCAGTCCTGAGTTTTTTTATGTATATACTTCACAGACAGTGAATTGTTTTTCCTTAGAAGTCCCCTTGATTAGTTCTTGAAGTCATACCAGCCCTTAACACAAATCTTGCACAGTGTGGGTTTTATCTCCTTAAGTCTCAGTGTCTTCTTTAGCGGATAGACCCCTCTCATCCCACCTTTTCCCCTCAGTCACTACCCATTTTACTCTCCACCATCAGAGCAGATCTGATTGTGATAACAGGATGTTTTTATCCACTGCAGCTCATTTCAACCCAGAGTTTGCAGTGTGCAAACACGACACCCTGTCAGTTAAATTCAGTCCATAAATTCTCTCCCAGCCTAGGCTTCTGGCTAACTTCCACATCTACATTACAGGTGAATTTCAAGCAGCCACTGAAATGAGTAGATCTGCCAACAATCTTGGCTGTGAATAAATTTTAGAATTTGGAAAATTTTTAGCCTGGAGAAGAGGAGGCTGAGGGGAAACCTCATTGCTCTCTACAACTACCTGAAAGGAGGTTGTGGAGAGGAGGGAGCTGGGCTCTTCTCCCAGGTGACAGGGGGACAGGATGAGAGGATATGGCCTCAAGCTGCATCAGGGGAGGTTCAGATTGGACATTAGAAAAAAGTTCTTCACGGAAAGAGTTATCAAGCACTGGCAGGGGCTGCCCAGGGAGGTGCTGGAGTCCCAATCCCTCAAGGTGTTTAAAAGGCAGGTAGGTCAGGTGCTTGGGGATAGGATTTAGTGGTAGATAGGTACAGTTGGAGTTGATGATCTCTAAGGTCTTTCCCAACCTAATGATTCTATGAATTAGGAACACAATATTGTATTTAGACTGTCTACCAATGCACTTAACACTTATTCAGGCATTATTACTGTAACTGCATTAAAAAGAGGGGTAGAGATTCATCCCATGGACCATGAGGAACTGCCAGAAATCAATGAACAGAGGTTGTTGTGATGTACACTGAGGATGCCTAATAGGCATGGTGACTCCTTCTACTGGTTTAGCAGCTAGCTGGGGTTCTTGACTCTTCACCCCCCTCTTGAACTCTGATGCTATAATAGTGATTAATGCCAATGAAAATATCATGTTTTAATATATCTGTTAAGAGTTACTATCAAACATTGTAAAAGCAATATGGCTTGGAGGATCAGTTGCAGCCTGCTTAACACAGATAGTAGTTATCATATCTGGATTACAGACCCTTTCAGGGTTTTCTGTTTAGTGAATTATTCTTCACTTTGCTGTTTCCTTTGTGGAATGAATTAATTCCAGCAGTTAAAACATGTCTGAATTTTGCCTTTGTACATGGGTTTAAACTGTGCTGCTGTGAAGTCGCAGAATGATCACATAATTTGATGTCAACCATAAAAGCAAGAACAACAAATCAAGGTCCACAAGATGACTGAATTGACTAATTGATTTCACTTAAGATAACGTATTTACTTAGGGGCACATTCTGTGTAGATTAAGACCTGATTCTGACTGTCCCGTCTACTCGAATCATGCCATTACCTGAAATTGAGGTAGTGATTAGTGTGGAAGCATAAGAAACAGAGAAATATTAATCACTTTTTAGGATATGCACAGCTGGGAATCATACCGGATTGCCTCCAAGTATAAAATCTTACTGTTTACCATTTTCCCAAAGCTGAGTCATTTAGCTAGAATAATTCTGTTCCTAGAGTTTATATGCAGGCATTTAGGAATTTGTTGGTTTGAGGTTTCAGCTTTTGATTTTTTTTAATGGATGTTGGGGTTTTTTAATTTTTTTTCTTCTTTTGCAAGTTTTCCTCTGGAAGATCTTCATATTACAAAGAATAAACTGAAAGAATCATCAAGGCAGCATTAGTCCTGCTTGAGGAATCACTCAAACCAAGGTCAGCAATGCTGTTCCCAGATTTGGCCAAGCCATGAGTTTTTGGAAACTGCTCAGTAATAAGACATTGCAATTATCCAGCGATTTAGTCTGAACTCAGCATGATACAGTCCCTTACATCTCCTAGAAGACTGTAGAACCTTGTCTACCTTTCTTGATCTCAGAGCTGAGCAGCCAAGGCCTGGCAGTCTGCAAAGGGCATGGAGACAAGGGAAAACCTCATGAGCAGCTCAGCAGGTTGCTTTTGATGTGGTATTAGAAAATTACAGCCAACTCTTGCTATTAGCTACCTCAGTCAGTGTGAGCTGAGGGTTGAATCCTGTTGCTAAATTTATGCTGGAAGAGTGCAGAGAGGAGGAAGGAAGAAGAAAACTTTAAAGTCCATTAACAAAGGACAAGGTGGATCAATATGAGTCAGATTTTTTTGTTTCTATATTTTAAACCTTGGGTGATTACATGGGCAGAGAAACAATTCAAGTTGCGTCCCACAGGAACCAAACTACAACATAGCATCATATAATTAAAAACTCTACCTTAATTAGTAGACTAATACAAATAATTTTCATCCAGGAACTGTTAAAATTCAGAATTTTAATATGTAGCATTCTTTGAAGAGTTATTGTTTGGTTTACTTTTTGATCTGCTACCCTCAGATGCCAAATGAACCCAGCAATTATTGTTCGTGATTCTGAGTCTGTCCATGTCCAGTTTCAAAAGGAGGCACTTGACTATTGGGCTTCTCATAATATCCCAAAAACCATAGCCTGACCTTTCCCAGGAAACTGAAGAAAAACAAACAGGTAAGCTGCAACCAGTCCCAGTGCCAACCCCCAGATTATGTTACACATAAATATTGCATTTCCCATCCAAGCAAAGTCACCGACAGCTGCTCAGATGCTGCAGCACAGCAGTCACCTTCTGAAAGGGGCTTGTGCCCTTGAAGAGAGCACCAGGATGTTTTTGAGGTGTGTGACAGCTGCGTTTGGGGTTGTTCTCCCATATCTCCCATATCTGAACGAATCTGCTGAAAACGAGGCCCCTTTTTCAATGGGGACACAGCTTGAAATATATCTATGTTAGTTAAAAAAAAAATCACCCTTAAGAGTAAATTAAAGCAGATACGTAGTCTTTGATCGAGTTACAAGCAGGAAGAAGTGTTAATATACTGGAGCATTTTCACAGCGGAAATGAATTACACCATAGACCATGCAACCGTAAAGTCGAGCGGAAATTGTAGCTAAAAAACCAACGACTGAGTCTGAACTGTGAAGGATGTTGGCAAATGTCCAGGAAAAGGTATGGTTGGTGCCAAACTTACATAAAAGAATGGTTTAACAGTCAGGCCAATTGCTGTAACTGCCTTCCTTTTTTTTTTTTTCTTTCTTTCTTTTAGCTGTTTTTCCTATTGTAACTAATCTCATTAAATAAGACCCATTGTCTCTGCCCCTCAGACAACGGGCTCATTCAGGAGAGCTGTGCCACGTATTGAGATCCTTCAGCAGGATCTGAAAAGGACAATGGCGCATCATGAAAAATAGGATGGATTGAGCGTGTTCCACCCTGAAAAGCCGGAAAAAGCCTTCTCAGCATGCCCAAAATCCTGCACCATTTGAAGACATCTCTTGGAAAAGCTTGTGTGAAATCCTATCAGTGTTTAAGATTATTGGAAGGTGGGAGAGAGAAGTGTTTGGGGCATGTCTGATCATTCCATAAACCGATGCCAACATGACAAAAGGAGGGATCAGCCACCAGGATTAGCGTGGGGGCAATGGAAGGAAGGGAAAATTAAATGCAGAAGAAAGTCAGGTTTAACAGTCTGTTCCAGCTCCCTCAGTGTGAATGGGAAGTTTCCCATTAAATTATTAAAGAATTATAACAAGTCTAAATGTAAAATATCTCTTCACTTATCCACTCCTTTTTCTTCTTGCAAGAACACTTGGAGAAATGAACTGTGGTCATGAAAAAGCTTCTCAGGCAGTAAAAGAAATCACCCAAAACTTAGTGATATAATCAACACAGAGAGAGGCAATTGAAAATCATAATAAATATTACTATGAGTAACCAGGATTTACAAATAAAATTCCAAGACAAATATAAATGTTTGGACTCACTGATCTTTTATCTCTTTCTCAGTTTAAATCATTGTATCATTACACTAGCTCTAGTGAGGAACACTTGCTATCAAGGCATTTAAGCCTAAACAGTAGAGAACTGCAGGGTGAGTGGAGGCAGGGACTGGAACAGAGCAAAGTGCCACACGTTGACTCTGCTCCGACTCCCGCGGGAGCCTGTGCACACAGCACAGAGCCTGCACAACTCCTAGAGCTTGTTCAGGTGCTCCCGACAGCATCACACCGTTAACGTTAGACCCTGCCTAGAAAAATGCTCCCTGCTTTAAGGCTGAAATAAATTGCTTGGGCAGAACGCAGCTCATGCAGTTGCAGGGTCCGTGGAAGGACCACAGCGAGTGTCTCTGGGTCACCTCATTTTCTGCCTAGGGACACGCTTCACATCTGGAGTTTAAAAAAATGTCTTCTCATGGTTGACTAATAGAAATGGTGATAATGGTTCACACCCTTAGGCTTAAAATTCACTTTATTTAAAAATAAATATGTAAATGAACTTATGATTACCTTCAGTTGCCCCAGTTTGCATCCCCTTCTCCCCTGAGGTAGCAGCAAAGACAACAACAGCCCAGGCTTCTCAGTCAAAGGTTTTGTTTGTTTGTGGGCATCACCAAAACAACTTCCACTTGTTTGCTTTTGTGCTTGCATTATTCTGTCCTTCTCTCTGTGTTTTCATCCTCTTTGACTTTGTCCTTCTATCTTTTCCATTTTTGGCATAGGCCCAGGCAAGCACTCCTGCTCCTGCACTAAGTCCTTCTACAGAGCTCACTGGGCTCAGGGGAAGGGTAGCCAAGGAGACACAAATTAAACAAAACCTTGGCTCTTTGAAGCTCTGTGAACCTCCTCCATAGGGTCTTATTGGAAAATTGATAGTTAACAGACTACACATTCTACTTTAAGGAAAAAAATTACAAAGAATTTGACTTAAAATTCTGGTTTTTTACTGAGCATCACTAATACCTTCCAACATTACCACAGAAAGTTAGGACCTTTCAGAGTCTGGATCAGTACTGAGCAGCAAATGATTGAATTTCCTGTGAAAAACTTCTCTGGCTAGTTAAAAACCAGCATATGGGTGGGAAGACAAATGTATGGATTTATAATCCTTATGTATAAATAATATCCTCAGAGTAAGGGTAGTCACAAGGTCAACTTTCAGGTGAGTTTCCACTCAGTGCTGCACCTTTTGAGGACAATAAGTGTGATACAGGTGAACTAATTAACTTGTATTCTAGAGATGGAGGTTCTTGCTATGGAAATGCAGTACAAAGCAAAACCTAAGCATCACAGACCCCGGCCTGTAGCAACAGGAATAAATCAGAAATATTAAGTAGATTAAAAATAACTGTCATGTTACATCACAGAAGCTTTATCCCTCGGTCCTGGCACAGCTTTTCACAGTGGTTATCATTAGCAGTTGCAGTTAATAGCAACAAGAATCTGTTCTTTTAATTTCCATTCATATCTTAAGAAGCAGGCATTGTAGGCAAATCAAACTGAATTGGAAGATGAAGTAAATCCCTCAGCCATAGCCAATTTGGATCTCAGTATACACAGAGCTAATCTAGATTTAAATCTGCTGAATTAGACAGGATATGCAGTCGAGTCAGCAGGAGGAGACCCAGACCCTCAGCTATAGGGCCCTGGGTGCTGGGTGGGTGCGGGTCACCTGTGCCCAGCTCTGCAGTCAAGTGAGCTAACCTGATTTATACAGCATAATCTGTTTCTCCAGTGGTTTTTGTGCTTTACTGACATGTTTTATATGTTGGCTGGCATTTGGTGACAAAAGTGATACCACTAACAGTGAAACTATTTGCACAGATAGAAAAAGTTATTCTGATTTCATTTAATCTTTGGATCCTTCTGTCAAACTTCTAGTTTTAGTAAAAGTACTTTTCTTAGTTTACATCCCTTGCTTGTGAGGTTGCATTCATAATGTTCTAGTAAATAGGAATTCATTGAAGAATTATTTGATAATATCCTGGATCTCTCCTGCAAATTTTTATACAGTAATAAATCTTATGTTCTTTCACAACAATTCTGTGGCTGTGAAAATGTGTGGTATTACCACTTATCTTGAAATTTCTTTGAGACATTCTGAGACCTTCCTAGCAACTACCACATTGGAATTGAAGTTCTTTCAAATGTTTACTGTGTTCTGCCTTCGTTTATAGAAGGCTGTTTGGGGTATTTTTCTTAAAATGAAAACAAATCCTCCACTGTGCAAAGATAATGAGCGTAAATCCTGTGTAGATTGTAAAGCCTTTGAGAAAGTTATAGTTATTTTTCTGCTTTTATACATAGCAGGGAGCATAAAGAAGGCCTTCTTCGTTAGGCACCACAACACAAGAATAAAATATATAATTAACAGAAGTAGTTCACCCCAAGGAACATTATTAGAACCATAGAATGATGGAATGGTTTGGGTTGGGTTGGGTTGGATGGGACCTTGAAGCCCATCCAGTCCCACCTCTGCCATGGGCAGGGACACCTCCCAGCTTGCTCTGAGCCCCATCCAACTTGGCCTTGGACACCTCCAGGGATGGGGCATCTACAAACTTCTCTGTGCAACCTGGGCCAGGGCCTCTCCAGCCTCACTGTAAAGAATTTCTTCCTAATGTCTAATCTAAGACTTCCCTGTTCCAATATAAACCCATCTCTTACTTAGATTCACACGGCTCATGTTTCATCTACTGCTCCTGCTGGGCACCAGAGCCATGAGACTCTGTAAGATCTGCCTGTTCCAAAACCTCACCTCACCACATTTTAGAAACTTTAAATAAGATCATCAGGATAAACAGTATTCTCTTAGTGACAATATGATTATTTCACTTTAAAAGTTCTTATCCCTCTCCATTGCTTATTTACAGGTGACTTTTCTATTCATTATGTGTGGTCCAAATAAAATTATCCATAATTTTACTGGTATAAGTGTGTCAGCAATTTCTGATGTTGCCCATTCCACCCACTTCCAAATAGTGTATGATTGTATTTGAGACACAAAGAATGAGACAGACTTTTAGCTAACTCCACCAGCCACAGAAACAGACTTTAGTATCTCAGCTCTTTATGAAAATTTCCTTTTAACTTACTTTTAGCAGTAATTCTGCACCGAGTGTGTTGGTTTGTAGCACCACAACTTTCAGCACCTGCAGGTGATTCAACACATTCTGGGTGCCCAGCTCCTGTCAGTGGGATTGGGGCAGGGGATTTGGCAGATTCTGGAGACCATTTCAGCAGTTTCAATGCACGTTCTTCCTTTAGGATTGACTGTGTCAATCTTCACATCCTATTGACTGAAGTAACTCAATCTTAGCCTTAAATGGGATCTAAAAAAATTCACATGTGGACACCAATACCAGAGATGTCTGAAGCTGAGAATTGAGTCCCAGCTCGATTACTGGTTTGATATTGCTATCTGTGTTTGGTGTCACTATCCTGCCAAATTACAGATATTTACATTTTTTAATTCCTTTTATTTTTTTTCGTATTTGTGTCAATCAGATCCCAACTTTGCGGTTCAATAAATGGGTTCAAACTGTGGCACATTTGCAGTCTGAGGCCCGACCTGAAGAACAAAGCTCCAAACCCAGAAGAAAATCTGATCTCTCCCAACCTTGTTAAGGAGAACACACCCTCTTTATTGAGCTTCATGCTCTGTTCTGGCACACTCTTATTATAAACTGTTGTTGATTATCTAATTCTTCTGGGCATATGAGCAATGCCAGAATGTCAGTTTTACATTAAAAGGATGCAGTTTAAAAAACAAAACAAAACCCTAAATACAGAAATAAAATATGTGTTTAATTAGGGCTTTAATCTTTCCTGAGCTCATTAAAAAAAAAAATGTGGGGAGTGGATGCCCATAGGGTCTGATAATATTTTCCTGTAGTGAAAACTGCTTCTACAATGTATATTAGTAAACACTCATTTGTGTTCCTAATCAACTTCAGCGTTTGGATATCCGTTTATTTCTTCTGATTGCACGTTCTGGTCCAGATTGTTGTTAAATGAGCAGCACTGTAGCGGCGTTGGTAGAAGTGTTTGGGCAATTGTTTTCCAGTTAAAGCTGAGACGTTGCTGCCACAAAGTCAGCACCTTTCCTCTGAGCCAAGCTGATCTCCCTCTGCCCCTGGCTGGTTTGGCATCACCTGGGGCCTTTCTTCGAGGGGCAGATGAACTGGACAGAGGGGAGTTCTCTGTAAAAATCTGATCTTTTCAGAATAGTGAACACAGATGTCAGACTAAAAAAAACTCTCCAGGAAACAAAAAATAGAGTTTTCATCAGGCTGTGATATCATTAAACAAAGAGAAAACGCAGTTCACGGAGTTTTTCACGCTGAGGGTGGGGAGGCCCTGGCCCAGGCTGCCCAGGGAAGCCGTGGCTGCCCCGTCCCTGGAGGGGTTCAAGGCCAGGTTGGATGGGGCTGGGAGCCCCTGATCCAGTGGGAGGTGTCCCTGCCCATGGCAGGGGTGGGACTGATAATCTTTATGGTTCCTTCCAACCCAAACCGTTCTGGGATTCTACGATCACTGTAAAATTTGCAAATAAAGGCCTGGAAAATCCAGAGGGCCTTTTCAGCCACAGACATTGAAAAGGCTAGGAAACATCCAAAGGAGAGTAAGCATCACACAATGTGGATTAGTCCCTGAGAGCCTGCAAATTTTCTTTAGTAAGTGGCAAAGGAATCTCAAAGAGGGGTGAAGAATTGAGTAGGAAAGGAGCCCAGAGGTGGTACAGAAACAACTGAAATGCTTCACTGGTCCTGCGACTTGGGACAAAAGTAAAAATGTTGACATTGTTCCTTAAAGCATCAAAATAGGAGCATTCATACCCATACTCCTTTGCCCATATCCCCTGTCTGACTACAGAATGAGTGTTGGGGGGCTCGTATTTACTCGTAAGTGCTCAAGGGTATTTCTTCAACAGAACTGAAACCTGTTCTTCTCAGGCTTGGTGTAATAGAAATATTTCCTATTAATAATTTACTTTGTGAAAATATTGTCAAAATTGTGAAACGCTTAAAATATCTCATGAGTGTAGAAAAAGTTGTAATTATGAAAAAAAAATGAGGATTTTTTTCAAACCATCTTCTGCAGTCAGAAATGTTTGTTTCAATTAATTTGTTACAAGTTTAACCAAAGAAGAAAACCAACATGGGGAAAAGGTGTTGCAGGAATCTCTTATCAGCATGCAGCATCCTAGTCTTGTGTTCAGGGGCAAGTCAATGATCTGGAGGGGTCCAGGGCTGAAATGGCAGAACTGGCTCCCTCCAAGGACAGAGTGTTTTTCATCTGCCTGGGATTCCCATGGCCTGTGTGAGCTCTCAGGCTGTTCCTGCTCATTTGTTCATCTTTCTGGTGGCTAAGAGGTGGATCTGTCCAAAACTTTGGCAAAGACCAAACCAACGATTAGAATCTACAGCAGATTTTGGAAAACATGTCTTAGCCCATGCTCCAGCTCTAGTTAACTGTAGCAGACAGAACAGGGTAATGCTAATTTTCTGTGTAATACTGGCTAACCCAATTAGGTTTTCAAACCTTTGTGCCTGAAGTTAAGCATATAAATTATTTTTCAGGTATTTAAAGAAAATTGGCTAGGTTTTCTGAGAATCTTCTGAGTCAATTTTCTTTAGACTTCATTAAAACTTTAGGTGACCAATGTAGAAGTATATGCCATGTCTGGGTTAAACTGAGACTTTTTACTTCTATATTTTAAATCCCAATTTGGATTAGGAACTCAATTCTGAATTATGTCCTGAGCTTATTTCTGTACTTGCCAACAGCAAAGTTATTACAGAGCACCTCAGACAGATATCTTGTTCAGGACAGGGACTTAATCCGTGTAAGAAAACAAGTATTATCCTGCATATTTTAAAATGGAAATTTCACCATGTGTTTTCTTTTGAAACCAGAAGTTTTTACTTTTTTTGTAGCGGAAAATACGAGGCACTTCCTTTCCCTAATTCTTCCGATGCTCATCTGGGAAGTGGGCACCAGATGCCTGCTTTTCACAGAGCCACAGAATGGTTTGGGTGGGAAGGGACCTCAAAGCCCATCCAGTGCCATCCCTGCCCTGGGCAGGGACACCTCCCACTGGATCAGGGGCTCCCAGCCCCATCCAACCTGGCCTTGAGCCCCTCCAGGGATGGGGCAGCCACAGCTTCCCTGGGCAACCTGGGCCAGGGCCTCCCCAGCCTCACAGGAAAAATATTCTTCCTAAAACCTAATCTAAACCTCCCCTCTTTCAGCTTAAAACCATTCTCCCTCGTCCTATCCCTGCACTCTCTGATCAAGAGCCCCTCCCCAGCTTTCCTGTTGGCCCTCTTTAAGTACTGGAAGCTGCTCTAAGGTCTCCCCAGAGCCTTCTTTTCTCTGGGTTAAAAAAAAACCCAAACAACTCTCTCAGCCTGTCCTTGTATGGGTGGTTCTCCAGCCCTCAGATCATGTCCGTGGCCTCTTCTTGTCTTGCTTCAACAGCTCCACATCCTTCCTGTGCTGAGGGCTCCAGAACTGGACACAGGGTGGGTCCAGGTGGGGACTCACCAGAGCGGAGCCAAGGGCAGGATCCCCTCCCTCCCTCGCCCTGCTGGTCATAGTCCCTTTTTGATGCAGCACATGACACTGTTGGTTTTCTGGCCCGTGAGCACACATTGCCAGCTCATGTCGAGCTTCTCACCCACCAACACTCTCAAAACTCTCTCTTCAGGGCGGCTTTCAACCCACCCAGCCTGTATTTGCGCTTGGGATTGCCCCGGCAGTGCTCTTGCTCTTATTCAAGTGAACCAGGATGTGTCAGATGATTTATGTGATTAGAATTAGAGTATTAGCAGTACAGCGATATTGTTACTATTGCTGCTGGCGTTGTTACTAGAATATTGATATCATAAGCTGGATACCTTTTGGCAGTCTTATATAATCCAGTTCTTTGGGAAATTTAGCTTTGATAACTGGCCTTTTCCAGGCACAACATTTTATCCAGATTTTCAGGCTCTTGAAGACATTTTCCGATCTGCTTGGTTAACATTTTGGGATCACCCACACTCTTTTGAAGATCGGTCTTCAGCCGGGCTGATCCCTGCTTCTCAGTTTGCAAAACAAACACAGGGAGATCGAGTTCATACAACTGCTGCAACTCTGTCATGTGATCCCATTTAGATGTACAAACCACATGAAGCAAAGTAGAGCCTCAATTTCTTACTAGACTCTCCAAGTGCTATGACACAATAAGCAAAAATGATCACAAATAAAACAGAGATGTATAACTGGTATTATTAGAGCAGCCACATCTTTACCTGAGGTTGAAACCCTAATGCTTTAGACACTGTTTTGGTTGTAGTAACCTGTAGTCACTGCACCAAACGATACGTTGACAGAGGTTAACACACAATCACATAACTCCCACAGTAGTTAAGTCATTGGAACAACTTGCCAAGAATTCAAGTGAGATCTGAAAGTCAAATATATCTGCATCTTTCTGAAAGTTGTTTTGTAACTAAATAGGAGGTTGTGGGTTTCATCCAAGAACCTGAAACTTCAAGCTGTGATACTCCTCTTGCATCTTGTTGAAAAGCTGTGCACCTAAGACCAAGCTCCCCCCATAACCCATGGAGGTAAATGCTCTTGTCCTAACTTGAGTGTCTCAAACAGAATGGATCATCTCCAGCAGCTTGTGCTTCTCATAACGTTAAGGTGAGCAGCAACAGAGGAAGTGAATCCTCCCTCGTGATCATCCTTATGGAGCCCTGATTCCTTCAAGGTGATGGACAAGCTTGGCCCTTGATAGCCAAGCTGTTCATTTTGATGGGATTTGTGTAGCAGCAAGGATCCCTCCTCTTGGTGGTCATGCCCTTCACTGGAGAGACTGGCTGGAAGACAAGCCCTCAGAATATGAGGCAAGGACACTTAATGTTTAATGTACTTTTCCTTAATAGGGGATGGAATTTTAATGTGATCTGGAAGTTGAAGCAAGAGCTTGGAAACCTTGTTACTGCTATTTATATCACTGCTTAGTTAGCAGACTGGAAGGTATTAATATCACCTTCTGCGTTATTAGAGTGAAATAAATGGTGAGAAACACTGGTCATGACAGAAGGAAAAAAAATAATAAAATAGTGAGAATTTTCTCCCTATGTTTTGAAACAGTAATAAAATCTATAAACCAGTCCAAATAATAAGAAATATCATGTTAGAAACAAGCATGGGTATAAAAATAGTAATAAGAACAACCACCAAATCTACTTTTAAGATAGAGAACAGGGTAATTAACTCCGCTGCCATCCTGATGGTCTCATTTGAATTTATGCAATTTCTTTTATTTTCTCCTTTGTTTGTTCTATTTTCCTTTACCCGTGTGCTTTTATCATTTCTGTTGTTTATTCATGGCAGAGCTGGTTGCAGCTTTCAATCAAAAAAGAAGAAGGAAAAAAAAAAGAACAGAAAAAACCAACCGCACCATCCTCCAACTGGCCAACGTGGAGGCTGGAGACCACACGGGGATCAAAGCGATATGAGGACAACAGGGGTTTCATTAAAATGTTCTCCTCGCTGCCTGAGGAAAGAGCAGTGAGGACAGAGGGAGAAGGGGAGGGGGGAAGGGAAATCATCTGGCCCAAACAAGTTTAACTAAAAAAAAATCCAAGCAAACCACCTGTGGTCTCCTTGGAAACTGGCTTGCAACCCCTCCAGCCACCTTTTAATGAAACCCCAGAGCCCCTTTATTAATTTATTAAAGAATCTATTTTCTGAAGATTCATAAACCGCGCATAACTCATATTCCAACACATCTCTGCTATGCTAATAGTGAGTGCTGCCATGAATAATTAATTCTTTAATTAGTAATAATTAGAGGTTGTTGTATAGGTCAAACCATTGGGCTGACAGCATGCTGCTGTCAAAATGTCATTTGAATTAACAGGACTGTGGCCCTTTCTACACAGAACGATGTGTCGTTTGGGGTCAGTTGCCCCCTCCTCTCCCAGCGATATTGTTTTCCTCGTGGGTTGCTTTAAAAGGGGTGCAACGTGCAAACCCAAACATTTGATAGCGTTTATGGCACAAAAGAATAAGCTGTAGACCTTCAGTAGATTCTTGGAGTGGTGACTCTTGGTCTGGGCAGCATCGATCCTATCTGTGGAAAAAAACAACATAGAGATAGAAGTAATTGCCCTGGCATTCTTCAAGAAGCCAAATCATGGATTTTTTTTGTCAAAATCGCTGCCCGCTCTCTACATGCCAACAAGGGCTACAGTTAAGTTCTTCCGCTGAATGAATGACCAGAGGAATTTAATCTTTGGAACTCATATATCGATAGTTCAATCTTTTGGCTGTTTAAAGCCTGAGGAATTTTGAACCACTGTTTTGCACTTTCTCAAGGCAATACAGAAGCCACCAGTGTGGACAGGTTTGAAGTTTGAGCATTAATACTGCTCTGCACAGTAAGAAACAAGCTTGGACTACAGATTAAGCCACTTGATTGCAAAGAAGGGCTTGGGCAAAAAGATGGGTCAGAAGGGAAGAAAAATCAACAAATTCATCTGACATGAATGCTGGTATTGATTCTGCATATATTTATTTCAGTCCCCAGTACAGCACCTTCTAGAGAAGGACGACGTGTCAAGCCAAGACTGCAGATTTCCTAGGAGAGCTTTTCCCAGATCCCTGGGACCTGAATTGTGCCAGTATTTCTCATCTGAGGAACAAGTGACTGGGTGTATCTAAACTCACTGCAGCTACAAGGGGAGATGGGAAATGTCTATAGTGAAAAAATGCATTGGAGATTGCCATACACATGGAAAATATCTCAGGACTTGTTAAGTGCTGGACTTGGAAATACCAGAAGCTGGGTCAGTATGTGAAGGAGTCATCAGATACAATAATTTTTATTATTCCTCTACAGACATATATTTTTGACTGTTCTCAGATACAGGATGACATGCTGGCTTAACCTTCAGTTTGACATAATGCAGACTTTGTTAAAAGAGGAATTCCTGTATGAGGAATCTGATGCACTTAACATCCCTTTGTTTGACTCTGTTGTGTCTCTTCTGAGGGAGGTAGCAGACATCTTCAGATGCAGTGGGGTTATTTGCACCACAGAAGCGAAGTGCTGGGTGAAGGTTAACAAGCAGGCTTGCTATAGCCAGGCAGTGCAATAATAAAATTAGAAGAAACTCTTCCCTAATTTGAAGAGGGAAAGAGGATAGAGTTGGTTTAGTTGGGCAATTGCAATGGTAGCACAGAAGAGAGGAAGAGAGATGCATCAGACCTGGTGGGGTACATCACCTAGGCATTGTCCCACAGTATCACAATTCCACTGAATTCAGCTCAAATACTCCGCACGGCACGGCTGTACCTGACAGCCCCATACGTTAAGTGCTGCTGGAGCAAGGGATTTGATTCATGCGTTTCATTACACTTGAAAGACACCAGCTTGAATGGGTTGGTGGTGTTGCAGTCATCACAGAAATACAAACACACAGCCTTAATCATAACCAAAGTGAATGAAAAGGAGTCCTCTAACTCACGGCAGCATGAATTAGAGCCCAAGAGCCCAGTCTTTTCAGTTCCTGCTCTGACTACAAAACACACATTCTTTCTTTATAGGAACAACTGTAGCAGCCTTTTTACTACTCTCTTCTGTGCCTACTGACATAAGAATTAGAAAGTGGAGGCTAAGCAAATGCAAAAAGGGCTTGAGTATGTTTTCCAGTTAAAAGAAGATTAAAAACAACTCTTTTTGTAAAGAGAAATATGACAAGAAAACAAACCCATAATATAGGCAGCAGAGCGAAGTGGCAGCTATTTTGCTGCCAGTCAAAAAATGGTGTTATCAGAAATCCTTTTGTATCATTACATATTGATGTTTAAAAAAAAAATAAAATGAAAAGAAAGTCACCAGAGATGGTACATGAAAGTTGTTTGCTGTTGACAATGCAACAAGGTCAAGCAGGATTTTGCATGAAAGCACTTTGAAATCTACATCAAGGGAACTGGTTTGTGAAGGGAAACAGGCACATTGGTGATGGCGAACGCTGCAGCTGATCTGCTGCTCGCAACACAGGGGACAACACACGTTCTCCTTCCAAAAAAGTGCAAAGGCTTACTGGTGTGCAAATGATTTAAATTAATATGTTAATTGCATTTTCAGAGGCAAGAACTTGTGACTGTGTTGTCAAAACCAACCCAGTGTACATTAATTGCAATAATAGAGTGTTGGCAACGGGGTTCAAAATGTGACAGATCTCAAACCTTTGTCACTGGAGAAAACAGTGGAAGTACTGGTCTTTGCACAGGTATTAGCCCAAAACCAGACAGAAGGTGTTTTACTCATACTCTGCCTTTAGTCTGCTGCAAGACCAGCAGCACATTAATTAAGCTATTTGCCTCATTTCCTCAGATGGGAAAAGCAAACTGCCCAGGAACTTGCAGGGAAAGAGATAACCAGTGTATTCTTTTCACATAGTTTTATTTTTCTTTGCCCTTCTGTGCATTCTCCTTGCAGAAGACACAATCTTTTGTTCTCCCTACTCATTTTTGTGATGGGTCCTACAGTTCTCCCCAGCTGAAGTCCACAACAACACACTTCTTAGTGGAGCTACCATGAACTCTGTGAATCACAGTCTCTCTATTCTGTTCCTCCTGTCTGCAGAAATTTCCATTTGCTGTTCTCTCACAACCAGCTGCACACCAGTTACATTTCTTCATAGGATTTTTTCCAGTGTGTCTTCATCTCTTTTTGTAAGACTGAATTGTTTTCTCTTCTTTTTTTTTCTTTTCCACCTTTTTTTTTTACCCGTTTCCTTCTGCCTTTCTTTTGTTCAAAAAACTCGTTTTTCAACTCAATCTTCCAACAAAGAAACTCTTCTTTTGCCTTGTTTTTGTAGTTTCAAGGGCATCTGCCCAGCCTCTTGCACCCTTCTTGTATAGTGGTTATCAAAACATCCTGAATTACCCACATGCGGTTTTGTCTCTTCCACTGTGCCCATTCTCACTTTATCTTTGTAGCATCTTTATGCCCAGATCTTCTCAGCTATGAACTCTATAGACAAAACATTCCCTACCTTAAAACCTTGAGTCAATGTGTATAAATGGAGAGAACATATCCTCCAGGTTCTGCTTTTAGATCTCCCTTGTTGCTGACGCTCTGTGTATTAGTTTGGGCTGTACCATCAACTGACACCAATCAGTCTTCCTTGACCTGAATATAAGTTTTGAAGCATGATCATTTTTCTCAAATTTATGCATCTCCCTCTCTTGTCAAAGTCCTTTTCAAGAGAAATCTGAGTTTCGTCACAGCTCACAAGGGAGCCTTGACTTGCAGGAAAGTTTGCAGTTTGACAGGGGTGAGTTCTGTTTAGTGGCCCTGAACCTGCAGAATGTACCAGGTTTGTCTTTAGTTTTCAGCATGAGAGATGGCACCATTAGGAATGCAAACAAAATCTTTGGGGTTAGAGTTGGACAGACATCCCATGTCAACTGATGCTAAAAATACCAGAGGAATACTTCTGGCAAAAGCTCTCATGCAAGTGTTGGATTTGGCTTCCTGTCCATGGAGTTGGCTTGACTTCCTTCCTTTAATTTGTCTTAAGAATATCAAAATGGGAAACATCTGTACATGGTCAGACCAAAAGCCCACCTAGCCCCTTTTTCCATCTTCCCTGAGAGAGGCAGCAGCAGAACAGGGCGATCAGTCAGTGCCTCCTCTGCATACTCAGAGCCTACAACATGCTTGCCCCAATCGCTTCCTAATCTTCCTTCTGCCAATGCATATCACACAAAAGCAGATTTCAGGGCTGCATTAAATGATTTCTTTCCCAGACCTGGCACAAAGTGTCACAAAGCTGAGTTGGGCAATAAGTTAGTTACTGGGTAAAAAGAAAAGACCGTAGAGTGCCCTCTGGCATTCAGGTTTAAGCCAGCCAAATGAATCTGAGTCAAATTTCAGGGCTGTGCTTCTGTGCTGGAGTCTGAAACTGCTGTCTTGGACTTCAGTCCCTCATGGCTTTTTTTTGCAAAAGATCTTTATTTGTTGTGCTTTTCCTTAATTTCCTGCCCATGGCCGGCAGAAGGCCCAAACCACTGGCCTTAATGTCTTTTATCATTTTTCTTTTTCTTTTTTTTTTTCTTTTTACATTTTTTGTTTTTATTTTTCCTCTGTTCTTCTTTCTTTCTTCTTGTTTCTTCTTTTTTTTTTCTTTTTCTCCTTTTTCCTTTCCTGTTTCTTCTTCCTTCTGATTCTTTTTTTACCAGAAAGGATGCAGTTCCATCAGGTAGTTTGTAACATCTATTGGTCCCAAACGAAGATCAGGAATACCTAGAATCCAAGCTCACCAGTTCCTGTCTGAATCCCAGAATTATTTTGCTTTTGTGTTTATTGTATAATAAATGAACTTTCATCTTGTGCATGAGATGTGTCCTGGTTAATAAGGTATCACTTTGGCCTTGACAATTTTACTTTCCAGTTATTATCAGAGCTATTATGGATGCACAGGTTGATTAAAACATAAAAAGCAGTCACTGCCCTGAGGTACCTATTTTATTTTTACCTCAAAGGAGACACAATAGATTTCCATAGCTTCTGTGTGGCTTCTGAGGATTGCTCTCATGGTTCAAGCCTCCGGGGACCAGGGCAGCCAACTCAGCCATTGCTGGGACATTACTGAGCATCTCAGCTTTCTAGGAGTTCTGGATATTTCTTCCCAAAGCTTAAAATGACAAAGACATGCCAAGTACCTAAGAAAGGGGTTTCTTACATTTCTCTCTTGAGCAGAAATTCCTGAATATTATCGTTCATGTCAGCCACAACCCAGAAAGCCTGCTGCTTTGCACTTGGATTGAGCCACAACTCTGTTACCTCTACTCCTCTTTCTTTAAACAGAGAGCAAAGGTACAGGAACACTGTGAAGAAGTTTGAAAAATCTCTGTTTCTGGCCATGCCAGGGATTCTCCAGCTAGAAAACACAGAAAAGCAGAAATTCCTCAAAAAGAAAGGGAACGTTTTAATGCATTTACATTTTTATTTTAAAAGCAATTTCCTGGAAAATGAAAAGCTCATTTTGTTCAATGAGCATTTGATGGCCATCGCTCCACTGCGAGCAGGGGTGCAGCAGCGATCGCTCTGCTCTGCTTTGGGGTTCCAGTCAGAACAGGTTCAGTCAAAACTCCAGGCTTTAAGCAGAAGAGCTAAAAAGAAATCAGTTTGAAGAGTGCATCTCTGTGTCTTAGATATCTCTTGTGTCTGAATCATTGGGTTTTTTTATCCCATAGAGTATGTAGATGACATGTAAATGTTATGTAAATTGGGTCCATAGTCCATTAAAGCGCAATATTATAATCACTAATACCCTATAGGCATGGACAGATCAACCAACCAAGTTTTATTTGATCTTTGTCAGAGGCAGTGAGCCCTTTATGCAATATTTTGTGTACATGCCTTTATTGTGAAGATCATAATTTCAAAATGTGCCTGCGTGGGATAAATAGATGTTGTTGATGTGCTTTTCTGCAGTGAAGTTCAGCAAGTATATTACTAACAAAGAGACATTTTATAAACTGACCAAAAGAAAGGAATCCTGCCTTTCAGTGAGAGTTTCCATCTAAAGTCATCACCTAATCAGTAGACTTGAACAACCTCAGATCGCATAAACTCTTACCCTTCAACACCTGCTACATTCACCAGCCAAATTAAAAGAAAACAAGTGTATACAAAAAATAATGCAGGGCTGTTTGGCCCTTGCCTAGGAAAAATATATTCCTTGTTAATTGGCACAACACTGTTAATAGATATTAACTGGTTTACAGAGCCTCAGAGCCTTTGTGTTTACTGAATGAAATGGTAGTTAAGGGGTTAATGGGTTAATTGGGGAAAGGAAATGAATCTTCAAATGTATCAAAACCTGATAAGTGATTTAGCCTAATTAATAATTTACACATGAAGACAACAGTTTCCTAGTTGCCACATGCACTTTGGAAGATAAAGGTATAAATAATAAAAGGCCAAACCTAGGTAAATTCACAGTATTGTTAGTCATTCTTTCCAGTTCCCCCTTGTCATCTGCCAGGCCTTAGGAACATCACCACTTTCAGAGGGTGAATCATCTCAATCTTTGATAAATACCCAGGAAAAGTTGAAAGCACCCACCCCCGGAGTTACACATCTTTCTCCATCAGCTATAGATGAAGAGTATGTAACTAATCCAGAAAAGACATAGGGCTTACATACAGATAGAGAGCATATAAAGTAAAATTTTCCACCCCATGCACCACTGGGATGGCTATGATGTAGCTGAAATGGGTGGTGAGATTTCTATTAAGCTCTTCCTCAGTCCTTCTAATGTGTTCACTAAGAGTTAGGCTGAGCGTACAGGCAGAGTTCAGTGCTTCTGATGCAAGACAGTGTCCACATAGCACGAAAGCGGGGAGTGAGCAGAGACTAAAATGAATGTGCAGCCCTGTACACGGTAACATCTTCCCCAGGGTTCCTACAGCACTGTTCTTATCATAATCAGTGGCACACGTGTGGTGGTAAAGCATCTTCTACCCCTTTCTTCCTCACCTGTTCAAAAGTCGTGAGCAATTGGGTCTCCATCAGTCTGAGTTATGCCAAGTGCTGGTAATACGTGATATTTCTACACTCAGTTCTGGGATATTAAGGACCTAGGCTCATGAACAGAGAGTAGTCAAGCTGCTTTCTTGGATATATGACAATTATATGTGAACTAAAACTCACACACAGAAGATTGGTAGTCTGGGGTTTCAGGTGTAAGTGACGTGATTAAATGAGAAAGGCACCACTCAATCAACACATGCAAACCTGATCTTCTGCACAAAATGGACTGATCTGTCCACAGCCACGCTGCATATTCAATGCATTTTCTGTTATGCAGTGTATAATATAAAACTGCTATAAAGCATATATTCACACAAGTAGATCCTTATCTTTAATTTCCTTTAAAAATAATTACCCTCTAATAAATGTAACAAAATTTCTGAGCTAAATCTGAAATCCTCTATTGTTCTGTTTCCAGATTACCAAGAAAAGCCTAAGATAACTCTTGAACAATTTACTGATACATAACTGATCCTGAAGCTTCTGTTAGACGTAATATGATCTTTCTCAGGAAGATTTGTAAAGTTAAAGAGTTCAATTCTCTGTTGAACTCAACTGGTTTATTCCACTCCAAGGTAGCCACGTCTCAGTGTGGGGAGCAGCAAACCCTTCGTATATCCCTAAACAATGACACGGGATATATAAGGGAAGAGGCAGAAATGATAAAGAATTCAGTGTTAACAGCTTTTAAAAACTATGGAGGTACAAGTTCTTCCAGTAGTGAAAACAAATAAAAAAAGAATTTATATTGAGAGATAAATATATTTGTTTAAAGACTTCCTATTTCAAGGTCTTCTAGCATGTCTACTGTGAGGTACCTTCTTGGCCAAAGGATTGTTGGGCATTTTGTGTGTCTGAATGATGGGAGGAGAGAAGATGCATTTCACCATCCTTAAACTATCCCTGACACCACCAGACGAACGTCAGGTCTAGTCAGGGGAAACAGAAATTATAGGCATTCCCCTGCCTCCTTATAAACAACTTGCTCTACTGGAAATGACATTTACCCCTCATGAGTGGGTCCAGTACAAAGGCTTTCGTACCACAGACACGAAACAAACTTTTTTGCAGCTGTCCAGCAGAGCATCCTTCATGTACACGAGAATCGGCTTCACTTTGCAAAAACCTCCCATAGTTCTGGTTCAGTAAAGAAATTCAGGTGCTCAACCCAAACACTGTGTATTTTGTCAGTAATCAGTTCCCCAAGTGAGGAAAATACCTCTAGACAGAGGTAACTTCCAGACTGCGACGTGTCCCCTCATGTGATGGGATACAGTTCAGAGGTATCTTGACTGGCTTTAGGCAGATTTTCTTATTAAAATAATACACCTGAATTTTGTTTTAGCAATAATGAGGGTAAATTTCAAAGTAGTTAGAACCACTGACATACAGGACACATGAGAGAGTGGTTAATTAATATATTACTGGTTGTGCTGCTCACTTTGTTGATTACCTGCCTGCATTTCCTTCCTCTCTGTCCATCCATTAATATCCAAAGCAAATTATGAAGTACAGCTGAAAACATAAAGCCTTCATTCAGGGCTATGAAGAAGAACCTGTGTGCTAGCTTAGGTCCTTTTGCATGCAATTTATTAAACTTTTCTTCGTATTCCCTAGACTTTGAACACGTGCCCTTGTCAGGACACGTGAGGTCACTGATGTTGTCAAAGATGATCTTTGTCAGTTATTGAAATGAGAAGTAATTTGATCTAATCTAAGCTGACAGACAAAATGGTTCATTGGTAAAACAAGCCAGTTCCAGAAACTGGTGCTAAAGAAGAATACAGGAGAAAAAAAAAGTGGGTTGGATCTCTCAGTTCAGGTTTGGAAATCCAGACTTTTATTTGGGTTCAGCACAACGCATCAGCCACATCTGCTGGGGGAAGAATGTGCGCTAACACAGTTCTTATATTTTATTTACATCTTCCATATAGTTTATTGTAACTTGTTCTTTTGAAATGCTATACAGTTAATTGTAGTATAAGAAAATTATCTTTATTATTAGTGACGTCACTGTGGGCTCCAGGGGGCACTAGCACCCAGACCGGAGAGTTATTCTAAAAAGCTATATCCCACTAAACTTTATTTTACCAGGAAAGCTGTGTGGATCATTTAAACCAGTAATGCTTGATCCTGAATGCATCAGAAATAAAATTATTGATTTTCTTCTAGGGGATAAGGCTGTTTGGCTTTTTTTTTCAGCAGGGCATTTGAGCTTGTGCTAAACTTTGCTGAGCAGGAGTCTGTGCTCTCTGCAGCCAGTCCCAGCCCTTCTGCCTGGGTGAGTAAAGCAAGGTAGGAATTACAGTGCTTGTGGGCTTGAAGTCAGGATAGAAAGATTAATGGAACTCTGTCTGGTATTAAAATGAATCGCTTATAATTAAAGATCCCCTATCTCCTGCTGTCCCTCGATTGTTGTGGGTATGACAGTGTCATAACTGCTATATTCAGCTTGTGTGTATCTCTTAATAGCTAAACTGAGATGTTCTATTCCTGTGCAGTCCCAGTGTGAGCTGAACCAGGCACTTTTCAAGTGTATGTGCACATTTCTTATATACCGCTCCAATTCATAACGAGGAAAGGAAGAAAGGTAAAGATAAAATAGTATTAAACATTAGCACCTAGTATCTAGGAAGCAGCTGCCTTTCCCAAGGATCCTCTAAAGCTGTGTGAACGTGACATCTCTTAAGAATTCACTTCACCCATCAGTGAAATGCAGTCACCTAAGGCTGCTTAGACTGCTCTGTACATTTTCCTTTTAAGCAGCTTTGAATGGAAATTGGCTCTTTGTTCAAAGTGAGAATGTTTATGGAAAATATTCAGTCATCTCATTGAACAACAAAAGAAGTATTGTTTTCTGATGTCAAAACAAGCCTGTTTTGTTGTTTATATTTTGTTGGTTTTGCTTTGCTTTGTTTTTTTGGTTTTTTTAACCTAAAAGTAGACAACACTTGAGAGTACATTTAGAGGTAAAATTCCTTTATGAGAGAATTTCCTAGGAAAAACAGGGCAGCTTTTTGTTAATGGCTGACACCAAGCTGTGATGCCTTGATCCGCAGGGTAAACTGTGACGCCCCTAGGGGAAAGGATATTTTAAGTACCAAAACATTGAATACTTTCCCTAGTCCTGCCAGGGAAGTCACAGGATCTTCAAGCATTCAGGATTAAAATCAATAATTGAAAACTACTGAAAAATAATTCAATAATTAAAATAATTCAAGAAATAATTCAAGAATCAAAAAATATTGAAAAATGAGAGAGCAAATACACAAAATCTAAAGTGGCAAACGGTTTGGTTAGGGCTGGTCAAACTATGGATTCTTGCAGTTTGCTGATAGACGTACAAAAGTTATTGTCTGACAGAAAGGACATACTGCAAAATAAAAAGGCAGAGAGCTCTTCACGTGGAGCTGAACAAACTGAGCTGTTCAACTCAAACAAGAGAATTTCACTTTCTCTTCTGACTAATTATATTAATTTTGAACTTGTAAAATGAAAATTAAATATTATTTTAAACTGAAGTTCTTTTAAGTGAAAGAAGAAAGGTAACAACAGATTTTCAGTTTATAGTTTCTGTCTTACCAAACTGCATCAAAAAAACCACCCAAAAAGCATTAAATATTTCATTATTCATGGGAGTCTTAAGGTTTTTCTGAGAAATTTTGATGAAAAACTGTCCTCCATACCCAGCTGTGGAAATCCTGGGAAAAGATATCATGTATGTTTTATGTAGAGAGATCATCCTAGGACTGTTTGATGTTGGAGTCGAAGATGACTTACCTTCCCTCAGAACTTAAACTAATACTGGGGTTTCTTTGAAGTGCTGCTGTTCTTCTGGCATCTTGGCCCAAAACAGAAAGGCCAGGGAAGTAGAACTGGATGCTGAGAACCAACCTACTCGTTTCCCTTGAACAGGGAATGTTTCAGGGGGTTCCTGTGTATCAACAGAAGCCACTTCTCTTCTTTTTTAATGTTTTAGTGACCGTGATAAAAGAGACGAGGGAATGCCCTGTGATTTGACAAAGGAAAGGCTGCGGCAGACAGAAAGCCTTATCAAGGCATTTCCCTGATTTTTTATGCAAAAGGCACAGGGCAAAAATCTGTTTTCCAAATGGGTGCGTGTGTTTGAATTTGTATGTACGTATTTACAGTTTTATGCAATATGCATTCTTCTCCAGGCAGGCTCCTGTATTATGCATCAGATCCATTCTTCTCCCTGTGTTAGGTGTGTAATTTCCCATCACGGTACAACAAGTCAGATTGCAATAGCGATATATTTAATAAAAAATTAGATACACTTTTACTGCCTCTCATTTTTCCACCCCCCCTTCATCTATCTGGGATACTGACCATGTAAAGTCAGTGTTTGAAAGAAAATGACTCAAATCACTGCTGAATAAGAAGGATACTCTGCACACTATGGGTCCTGTCTCAGCCATGAAGAATGAAGATGTTTTGTAAAGTGGTAACGCCTGCCAGGCTCTTGAGTTATGGGTCACAAAAGAAGCAGAACACTTACCCTAGGGACACAAGTTATCCCACAAGCAATATATTTTCCAAAAGTGCAATGTGCTCATAATTTCTGGATGTCTGTAAACTCCGAGTTATTACTACTGCTATAGTTTGGCTCAGGATTTCTATCCAAACTCATAACATTTCTATGAAATCTCTCTCTGTCTCCCCCAGCAATTAGTGTACAGCTTAAAAGGTCAATCAAAGAAATAAACCAGCAAAACACAATCCCCTCCCTCCAACCCTTTAAAAGCAGTGCTCTTGAGTCACTTTTATTCTGGGGAGGAGTGAAAGTGGACACCTCCTGACATGTTCTGAAGATCGAAGCCCTTGGGTTATTAGAGATCCAACCCTGGGAGCGCAGGTGCCACAAACTGTTCGTCTCCATGTACTGGTGCCTGCTGCCACCCATCTTCTACCCACCACCTACACCTTTTTAATAGAAGGTCCAGCCTCAGTTCAGTGTGCAGCCAAGCAGCCTTTGAATTTGTATGTATTCAAATTCAACTGCAAGTCTAATAGGCAACCTCAGACTAATTCTCTGGGCAGCATGCGTTGTCTTCTGTCTCCAAGCTGTATCAGTGCTACTAATGCAATAACTTCTTCAATAAATTCCCATCGTGGGGCAAATGCCTCTTTTGCCTTTGTGTTTAAACCCAGAGAGAGGATACTCAACCAGCACTAGGCTGGGTAAAGAACTAGCAGAGGCACTAGGACTGGGCACGACCCAGAACAACCTGGACCAGCTGGATTTGCTTGGATGGTTGTCTAGACCATAGGATAACCAGAAGTTATTTCCAATCTAGATTATCTCATGAATGTACAACTGCGTTACTTTAAGCCAATTGCACAACTTTCTGTTTTAACTGGTACTGTTTTGAGTTCAACAGCAACCACAGAAAACTCTCTGAGGTGAGAAGTTATTACAGAAACCTCTGAGCCAGGAACTGGGGAACTACTATAGAAAAGATTAAGGAAATCTCAGAGGACATGAGACCAGAGACCGTGAGAGGATCACTACAGCTAAGAAAGTAGCAGGGGCCCAGAGCTGAAAAAAGCTTGATGTCTTTTCTAGGCTAGAGGATTTGGGTTGTCTTATAGAACACCACAACCTGCTATGAAGCAGTGTTATAATGACAGGCAAAGCTGCTCCGAGAAGACTGAGACCTCCCCGAGTTGGCAGTTCTGTACAGCCACGCTGTAGAGTCGTGAATCAGTCTCAACAGGATAGTGACTATACAGCCACATCTACACTAGGAGGTGAAAAAAAGGCTAATATAGGAACATGGAGAAAGGATCTTGAAAATTCTTGTTGTTAAGCTGGTAGCATGGTGCCTGTTCTGCTGTTCACCTTCTAAATCATCCCTGGGCACTACTGGGAATTAACACAAGAAAGGGGCTCTTCTCAATAGGTATGTGGATGCCATCATCTGATTTTAGAGGTTGAGAGAAGCTAACAGCATATGTGGATAAGAGAAAGCAGATGTATTCAGGGCCAAAGAACTGGTCCTGGGAGTGGTTAAATTATCAGCTAACTTGCCATTAAAGTACCTGTTCTGTTGCAGTGACTGTCAGAGAGGAACACGGGCTGAGATCCAGGAATGGAGAAAGATCTGATTACAGTGTCTGTTTTTTAACTCTTTCATCTTTTAGAAAGTGCAATATCATAAAGACACAGCTGTGCTTAGATATGAATTTTACTTTAACTGCTTTTTTTCACCTGGATCACTGCCCACCAGAGTTTATGGTGCTGAAAGTCAAAATAGGAGACTACTTTCACTGTAGTAACCTCTGATACCAGTAGGAACGTCTCTGGGTTGTGGGAAAAAAATATCTAGCAATGATTGCCTCTTTCAGGTAGAAAAGGTAAAGGAAGGGAAGTAAAGTCAGGCAACTGGTTATTCATCTTATACTATAACCAAGGGAAGAAAACAGGTAATTCCAGAAGGAAATACCACTTCTGGTCTCCACTTCCTGGTCCAGGAATCTCATAGTCTCACCCTGTAGTCATCAAAAGATATTCTAAGGCATCCAAAGAGTTGTTGACCATATAGAAAAAACTCTTTATATATGCAACATTTCCATTTCTGAAAGTGAGATTAATCTCACCCTCCCTGGATTCAATGAGTGAGGTACATTATAAACACACCGATGCCAGTAGAGGACAAAACCATTTAGGGAATCTTTTCAAGAGAGAAGAATGTGTGCTTCAGCAGAATCTGGGAAATTGAACTGTGTAATGCATCTGGGACAAGAAGACAGGGTCATTTATATTTGTCTGCCTAGCTTTTGTCAAGCTCTTCAGGTAAGTCTGCAATGGGCTGTTATAAAACTTGGCACTATGTTCAGACGAAGTCAGTATTTTTTAAAGTAAAGTGAGTCAATTCGTTTAGGCGGATGAGGGGCAGACAAGTAAATTCAGTCAAGTGTAGACTTTATCTAGAACTGAGTCCCATGCCCCTAGGAAAGAAGAGGACTTCAGAAACTCTGTGCTGCGTGGTTATGCGGTCATGAGATTTCGCAGAGGACAAGAATACCAGCAGAGCTGTGTCTTCATTGTGGGCTGGCTTTCAGGAGGGATATAGCTGGACTGCAGAGATCCTCCGAGGGGTAAGATGTGTTCCTTATCACACCATGGGACTTCCCACCTGCCTAGCTCACACCTATAGTAATACTGTTCTGTGCTATTGATGCGTGCCAGACTCCCTTCCTCCCTCCTCAGGATGTGGGACAAGGCAGATTGAGTCCATGGTGGGATTCTTTTCCCCACCCAATGTGATCACGCCACTGTTCAGCATTGCTCCTTACCTCTGTCACCTCTTTCTCTCAACAGACACTGTGCCAATGCCATCAGACCTCCGCTTCGTGTGATTTTTCTTTTCCCAGGGATAGAAACAAGGCACTGTGCAGCGCTCGCTTCTGGCAGGAGCTTGTAGCTGGAAGCCACCCCTCAGAACCACTATAAATGGGCTATGAATCTCATTGAGAAATACTCTCAGATACAGCGATTTGTGACAATATCAGAGCAGGGTTGTTGGCAGCTGCCTGTTGTTCTGTTGCATGCTGGAGCTTCCCCAGGTGTATCCCCCCCAGCTAAGGTGTGGGACCCTGCCAAATACCAGATCCCTTTGTAGCATATTATCGTGTTAGCTAAGCTGTCACGAAAGTTGCCAGTATATATGTAGAAAACAGAGAGTAATCCAATTAAACCTGCACTGACTTTTCCACATTCCTCATGTTGCAGCCTATAGCTCCTCACGGGTAGGCGTTAGAGCATGGGGGAGATTAATCAAGTGATGTTTACGGAGTGGCAACCCAACAGAAAGCGTGACATAACGAGAGGAGGAGAGTGAGTGATTAGCAGCTAAGCTTTAACCCACCATAACTGCTGGTGATCCCTAACCTTTTAATTGTAAGGGTGGGCTTAAAAAATAGGGCATTAAGGTAAAAGCATTGCCCTCCCTGACCTGAAGTTTACAAATAATATAGGTGTCAGATTTTTTCCAACATCTGAAGAAGACCCCTAAAGAGAGTTTAAGGTTTATACAATAAAAGCTAATACGAACAATGGCTATAGTGAGAAAAAATAAGTATCTGGAAATTAAAACTAACATATATGTTCAGATTTAAATTTATGTAGTCTCGTAATGACACAGATGGCAATTTTTACTGATATCTGTTTTTCCCTGGTGGAAAACACACAGTTGCAATCCAACATGACAGATTGTATCCCAGGCTAAAACTGTGTCAGACATAAAGTAATCATAAGATGCTATCACATAATTTGCACTGGGGCCAGCCTGAGTCTTGCAAGCATTCTTTGTTCAGTTGCATTAAGTTGTACTTCAACTGAGTTGTCCTTTTGTAAGACATAACTCTTGTATTTTTTCCTGTTATCAATGCTTCTTTTCACTTGTTTCGAACAATGATTCCCCATAGTTAATAATAACTAACTATGATCTCTGCTTTCTGCTCCCCATTCCTTACAGCTCTGGGCCTAGTAAGAATTGAAAAAAAAAAGCTAAGACCCCTCTATTCGCCAAGCACAGGTGCAGCAAAGCCTATTAGAGTCTGAGGTGGAGCGTCCCATCCCGTAGGATGAGATTGCTGTTTAAAACCTGCTTTTCCTTGGATATTTTTGCTCAGCCAGTGGCATTGCAAGTCCCCCTTTACACAAATGCAGCTTGTTATTGCTGCACGTTCTTGGCACTCGTTGTAATGAGTTGGAGTCGTAACGGGGTAAGCTGTGAACTTGTAGCAATAATAGTAATAATACAGAAAACTCAGTCTATTTTTAATGTCCCCATACTTACTTGCTTTCTTCAATGGGGCCGTTAGTTTAGGGAGAAGAAATTAAGCAGCAAGAGCTGCAGCAGGCTGGAACAATTCTAAAAGGCCGAGCAGAGGATGACAACACAATAATAATGACAGTGCAATAATGTTCACTTAGAAGATGGCTTTCATCCAGAGCTCACAAAGTGCTTAATAAACATTGTAAGCAGAGAACAAACTGACTGCCGTGTGCTTTCAGGGCTGAGGTACAGGTGGGTTGCAGTGGATTTCTAAGTATTCTGGAACATTGACTCCTTTACTGCTGAAAGACTGGTGGATGCTGTAAAACCAAGAGGCTGATGGAGCACGGTGACAAAATTAATGTGATTTTAGGGACTAGAAAAGAAGGCCAAGGTTTTTACGGGTGGGCGTTGCTTATTTATAGAGGGCTGAGGGCTCTGTGATTTGGCATAAACAGGCTACGCAAAATCCCGTGTCCTGGCATTGGGTTTAGGGATTTCAGACTGGAACCAGCAACAAAACACTTAGCAGTGACAGTAATTAACTACCAAATCAGCTTGCTCAGGAGTATGAATAGACTCTGTTGCTTGACATGTTTAAATCAGAATGATATGCAGCTTGCAAGGGTACAGTGTAGCCCACAAAAGCTACGGGCCAGACATAAGGATAGAATTAGAAAGGCTGTCTTCGGGAGAGACTCGGACAAGGCGATTGTAATAGTCCCTTCTGGCCTTAAAAATCTATGAATACATGAATCTATTTATTTATTTACTTCTGAAAGGGCTTGGGAAGGGGACAAATGGGAATACCAAACATATATTGTGTAGTGGGTTAAAAATAGGGCTGATTTTCTGGTTCTGATATCTTGGCCGGGCTGATTTAATACTGTATTTGTGTATGTTTCCTACTAATTAGTAGTAGAATTTGTAAGTAATAATAAAATAATAATAATATTTTTTGCGTCTAATAGTTACCTGTTCTGTTCCTTTGTTTCCTCCTTCTTTTCCCTGCGAGCACAATGGTTTCTTAGAACACCTGAAGTTTTTCATTTGGTTCTACTTTAATGTTATATCCATTCAAATACAACAAACCAAGGAACTCAAACCCTCCATTTCAAATGATTCTCATATTCCTATCATTTTCTCAGTGTCCTTTAAGTGAGAGTCTGTTTCTCTAAAGAAAGATTTCAGCTCTGTTTGTTTCAAACACTTGTGATGTATATTTACATTTATAAATACAATTTCAAAAAAACGTTAATACTGGTGCATGTAAGAGCAGAATTTGAATGCACTACTAGAAGTTCTCTATGTATATCTGTATGTTCAACAGACACATAGCCAAATCTTGGGCCCTCAAAGCAATGTAACCTTTGTGACTATACTGTCTGCTTAAGGGCAAGGTAGTTTAGCTACCACTGTGCCTCTCTGGCTGTGAATTTATTGGGCCTGAAAGAGGAGATCCAAAGGAAGTTTTCTCTTCTAAAAGCACCATCCGATGCACAGAGCACAACTTCCAGGGTATCTTTGTACCTATTCAGTTCTTCAGGCCAAGCACCATCTCTGGGAAATACTAAACTAATCCAAGTCCAGTGTGATGTTTTTTTCTTCTCCTCTCTAGCCCAGTGTGTGCAGAACTACTGTCTCCTCTTGCAGTGAAAAAAGGTAATGAACAAGTGTCATTGGTAAATACCTAACCACACAGCTGGATTACCTGGCTCGAGGTGGATGGGAACATGTGACTGGGAGGTCAGAACAGAAAACCACAAGCCTGTGTTTAAGGACAAATCTACACCACTGAATATGTAGAACAATTCCCTAGATATTCTAAAGCCATATGACATGACAATGCTTGTGCCAGAGCAACCAGACTTTCATGCCACACCAGAAAAGTCTAGTTTACTAGCATAAAGCCCTCTCCCATGCTGGCCTCGAACCACGACCAGCAACAAGTGTGCTGTTTGGCTTGGATCAGAACCACGACTGCTGTGCCACGTGGACCAATACAGATCACAAGGGGCACAGACTCAAGCCTGTACTCAGCGCAGTTTGGGGGTTTTTAGTATAGGTATTGCCAGACAGGCTTAGACTGTGGTGGAAATACAGTCTCAGATCATACTGGTGTCCAGCACCAGATCAGACTGTTGGCAGCAGCCAGCTTGTATCTAACCATCTTAAATTGCAAGTTTGCACCTGTATTAGGCATTAACTATCTCTCCTCCCCTGCATTTTCTTGATAGAGACCAGGTTGTAGCTCATGGTGGAGTGCTGGCGTTCAGGCTCTCCTTGTTCCTGCTGACTTGTCTTTCAAAACCTATTCACTCTTCTCATAATGATCTGTAAAGGTGTCTAATGGCTCTGTGTGGAACAGCAGGCACTGATATTGTCAGTTACTATGGAAAATATCAGCAACAATTAAATCAAGGAGTCAACAATAAGCAAAACCTGCCTATAAAAGCTGCTGCTCAACCGTATGCAAGCGGCACGACTTTAGAAGGTGGTGGGAAGGGAGTGAGGCAGTGGAGGCTCTTGCTTAGGGAGTTTCATATGCTTGCCCTCTGCTGCATGCACGCACGGACACACGTGTGTGTGTCTCTCTGTACGTGCGTATCTGCACGGGCTTTGTCTGTGCCAGCAAACAAACTGGTACCATAGCACAGAAGCAAACACTGGAACCTGACAGTCGGATTGTCCCTGGCCTCTTCCAAGGCTAGACAGCTCTATCCCAGACAATTCCCCGGCACAGCTCAGGATCCAGCACTGTCCCCGGTAGGTAAGTTGGAACGGGCTATTTTATTTTGGTGTAAGGCTGTTTAATAGTGAGGAAACAGACAGACCGTGCCAGCTGGCCTCGGGGCCAGCGAGCTGATCCTGACACTGCTCAGCTGACCAGCAGAGATGCAGCTAAAAAGTCTAGCAGGAGATTTCTCTTGGTCCCACGTCTGCAAGCTTACCTGGCAGTAAACACACATGTTCCGTTCTCTTCCGCTGTGGCTCCGCAGCCAGGAGCTAAAATACTGCATTTTGATGATCCAGGTGTGAGGAGAGAGCTACACTTTCAACAGAAGGCAAGAAATGAAATGAAGGGGCCAATCTGAGACAGAGAACTGGAAGAAAAGCCATGAAGAAACAGCTCACAGTGCCTACTTCTGCCAACAGGACAGTGGGGACAGGAGACACAGCCTCTGCTTTTTGATGAAATACTCCAAGTACACAGGCTCTCAGTCCTTACGCATCTGCAGGAGCCAGTTTGTCCTTCCTGACACGGGTACAATTAAGCATCAAAACTGTGTTCATACTGTTGCCTGCTCCAGCTGAGTGCTAAGAGCTGGCGCCCATCAGCTGTAGTCCTGCTCCTGTTACAGTCCAAGATAGTCTGTCTAAAAAAAGTCATTTTGAGGATTTGTCCCCATCTTGGTTTTCTGCCCATGGCCACCTGCGACAGAGACCACGAGGAAGCAGTTCAGATGGGAGAAATGATGGGAAAGTGAGGGGAGAGGGAATTTCTTGACAGGTTTTCTTCTACCTCTAATTAAATACATGTTGTTGTTTCTTTGAGTTCAACACATAGAATTCATTTTAAAATAATAATAATTAAAGATGCTACTTATCATTTTGTCTCACAGAAGGCTTGCAAGGAGTTGTTCCATAGCCTGAGGCTAAAGCTAGCCCAGATATTAGCTGAACCAAACAGGGCTGTCATTGCAAGCCAGTCTGCACCCCTGTGATGTTTAAAAAAGAGTTCAATTAATGCCAAAAGACGAAATCTAGGAAATCATCTGAACTGCACAGGAAAACAGAGAATGTAGAGGAAGACAAGGCCAAATACCTGCATTAAGTCACCTACCACAGGACCTAAGGTAGGCTTAGATTTTGGACTCAGGGAAATAGCTCAATGGTTTACTCGGCTTTCCTGCTGTATCTAGTTAAAGACCTTGAGTCCCCAGGTAAAGAGAAGGAGAAGGTCTTGTATTCAAAACACAAAACGCTTATTTATAGATATCCTTTAGCTGTTGCATCTGGCTTTCCTCTCTGACTCTTCTGGGAAATAGGACTTGGCTGCTTGAATAACAGGTGAAGTTATTTTTTCTGCTGGGCACACAGGCCACAGCAATTATAGAAGCTCATTTTAAGCATTACAGAAAACTGCTCTGCACAGCCCAGGTAGTGAGTTTGTAACCTGAAGAACTAGCGAGGAGACGAGAGGGAGCCCTGTTGCTGAGGGAACCTGCCACCAAGCAGCCTGGCAGGAGCAGAGATGTCAGTGATGTGCATGTTGCAGACCCTCCAGCTCAGAGACACGGCGGCGGCGCAATATGTCAAGGGCATCGCTGAGTTTCGGCTCAGTGGAGAGGACGATGCGCACACACCTGGGAACTAGGGAACATCTGCTGGAAGAAGTCACTTGAAAAATAACCTTGCAGTGGCTTGGGAGAAACATCTGTGCAGCAAATGACATACCACCAGTCATGGGAGGATGGAAAGGCAGAAGCTGGGGACAGCACAAGAACGATCTTGTGTTGATAATAGAGGGAGCTGGTGGCAGCACGAGGGGAATTTAGGTCAGCACAAACTTATTTGGCTATGCAGTCTTTATGCACAGGAGATGATGCAGCACCTGTCTGAGAGAAATGACTGTGCAGCTGGTTTACCACTGGCCAATGTGAACACGTGGGATCCAAACTTTACCTTTTCCCCATTATTCATTCTCAAAGCCTTCCTCTTGCTTTATTGTTTGCTTCTTGTAAGAGTATGCTCACGTGTTTCCTACTTTGTGCCTATGAAACAGCAATCTGAGGAGGATATTGATGCTTTAAACCAGGTGGACATTGTATCCTTCTAAGAAATGTGGAACCTGAGGCACAGGATGGTGATATGTTTTGTCCAGAACTAAGCTAGCTGGGGTACAGGGTAGGAAGAAACTCCTAAACCCCTCTTCCCTTCATATAGACTTATTTTATCCAATATCTTGAAAGACTGTACTATTCAGGCAGAAAGAAGATTCAAATGAAATACCTTCTGACAGCATGCGTTCCCTCTGGGAGGTACTGCATGAAATTCCCCAGGCCACATATTTTAGGAAGCCAGATTAGGTGGTTACTTCAGCTTTCATGTGCCTGCAGATTTGAAGAATAAGAAACAATTTCAATTGCCTGAATTAGTTGAAGCTGAACTCATGGCAGAAACTGTGCTAACAAGTTATCAGTGTGTATGATGGAGGGTCAATACTCAGAAATGTACCCTGGACCTGCTTGGTTTAGTTTGACTGTAACCAGACCAACCTAAAGAGTTGCCCTGGGATCCATCTGTAGCTGAAGTAGTGACCAGAAACTGCTTCATTTTTGGTCAGCTTCCCCATCCAGTTGGTGCAGGTTCAAAGCCCACACATAGCCCAGTACAAACAGGAGAAGCAGCAGGTCACTGGGAGAACATCTCAAATTTGCAAGATTATTTTTGTGTGCATGTCTCAGCTCTTGCACACAGAGATCGGGAGAGATCATGTAGTCAGATTATTTGTGCCACTGAGGAAAAGGCAGCAGCACTTTCCTGAAACGTGAGCCAGTTTTTGCTGGTCATGGTACACACCAGTCCCTACCATTTCATGAGCCAGTGCGGTGAGCAGAGCTGTTACAGAAATAGTTTGACTGGATTTGCATAGCAACTTAATTGAAAAAATGAGGACATCATCTGCAAATTGTAGATAGCTCTTCTGTTACCCCTCCTCTTTGCCTTCGCAAGGCAAGGCATCAGCTCCACAAAGACAGTGTGACGTGCATTTTGAGAAGCGACCAGACATACAGCAAGAGTAGGACAGCTGCTGGTAGACCAAGAGAAGGAAATCTGCAGGAGAAGGTCAAGTCACAAGGATTAAGTGGTACAGATCTAAGGAGTAAAAAGATGTGACTCTGAGCAAGGAGGCCTAACCTATATCAAGTGTTAGAAATGTGGAGAAGAAATGAAACGCAGTTTGGGCAATATAGGCAGGTGGATAGCTGGATTTGCAAATATGAGAGGCTTGGAGGTGTAATTAAGCAATTATTCTCTACTCACTGTGCCTTTTGTCTGGGTGTCAGTTGTTGGAGAGGGTTGGAGAAGGAGCCCTGGGCTAGACCAAGCTTTTCTTCTATTTTGTATGGATATATCTCTTGCTGAAAACAGCCCCATTCACCTGAACTCTTTCCTGCTAGAATTTCTGCAGTCTTTGCTGCCTTTTGATTGCTTTCTAGATGGGCAACAGGAGAGAGGTAAAGACTGAGAGATTAAGAGCGGGAGACAGGGAGAAGTTAATTAGCTGCATGTGAATTTTGAGAACTTGGTGTTTCTACAAGTGAACAGATGCAATACACTTAAGGAGAGATCTTTAACCTTCAGAGAACAAACTTGAATTCAGTGAAGAGGAAAAACAAGACAGAAGGAATAAACCAAAATGAACAGGCTTCAGAGGACTCCTGTCACTCATCACAGTGCTGTGAGAAGGAGACTGAAGTCAAGAAGTCAAAAGCCTTAGGCATGTTTTTGCTAACTTTAAGTCTGGTTTACACCCTTTCTTCCTTCTTGACCAACTCGTTATAGCTGTGCCAGTCTTAGTGGCTCACCAAGCTCTCAGCATCAAAGAAATTCATGCTTAAAAGGCAGAGCTTTGGTTTATGCTGTACAGCTGGGGTCTTAGTATTCAAATAATAATAAAATGACACCGTCATAATGAATGTTCTCTGTTCTCATAGCAACTGTACATGAACTATTAATGTCACTTGATATAGTTAGTGAAGTAGGAGGCGATATTTGCTCTATGATATTGAAAGAATAGGACTGAAATTGGTGCACTACTCGACTTTGAGGCTGTCACCAAAGCACAGAATCCTCAACGTCTCTACTCTTCTGGTAGAACTTTACTGCATTCTCATCACTGTAACATTCCTTTTCCCATTGATTCCCTCTTTTTAGTCATCAGTCAACCAAGGATTCCATGCAGTTTCTTGAGAGATCCTTTCTTCGTTGGGATTTATATGTATGTTCCACACTTCATGAGACAGGGAAATCAAAGCTAAGTCCTACTTAACCATTTCTGAGTATATGCTTAACTTCATCAAATAATCTGTACTCACACTCCAGGGGAAGTCTGTAAGACTTGATTTTTAAAGGGAACTCCCTAAGTTTTCGTACCCTGTTTCGTTGGCTTTCCAGCAGATTGTCTTTACCATATTCTTCTTTTACTGAGAACTGCAAACCAGTTCTGAGAACAGTTTCTACAATAACAGCAGAAGATAGTAGGATGATGAGATATTCTCACCAAGGTATGCCTGTTCTCTCCTAGGCTCCCTTCCTTAAGCAAGCCACAGGTCATCCACAGCTGACAAGGTGATGTTTCCAGGTTCCATTCCAGAAGCTGCTGCTTTTTACTCCTATCCAGAGAGTAGCACCCAACACCGTGCCCTGAGGATTTCCACTCTTAAACACTTCCATATACTCTCAGGACAAGCTCAGGATCCTGCAGTGCTTTTCACTGTGCTTAACCATGGCATGAAAGAGCTGTTTTTCAAGCTTTGTACAGAAAAGGACACTCACAAAATTAATAACTGTCACGGGACCACTGAAGCAGTATCTGGGAGGGTGCAAGGAGCCAGGCCAAACACTGTGCGGCACGTATGGCTGCCCACGTTAGGTGATCACAGTCTTACCTGCTGTGGACACAATTAACTCTTATCAAGTAGCTCAGAGGAGAGAGCATCTATCATGCAGGCTATGAGGACAATATAAACACACCACAACGAGAGCTTAGCCTTAAACTGGTCTCCTTGGCAAGGGAAGCGGTCATTCTTCCCCTGAGATACAAAGGCATGGAGTGACAGGACGAGAGGGAATGGCTATAAATTGGAAAGAGGAAGATTCAGATGAGATATTAGGAGGTAATTCTTCATGCTGAGGGTGGGGAGGCCCTGGCCCAGGTTGCCCAGTGAAGTCGTGGCTGCCCCATCCCTGGAGGGGTTCAAGGCCAGGTTGGATGGGGCTTGGAGCCCCTGATCCAGTGGGAGGTGTCCCTGCCCATGGCAGGGGGGGTTGGAATTCAGTGATCTTTGAGATCCCTTCCAACTCAAACCATTCTATGATTCTGTGATTCTATGACAGATTTCATGTGGTTTATGCAGATTTGGGGCTTTTGAAATAAAAAAAGAGATTTCTAAAACATGCCAGCATGCTCTTGATGAGGTCTCATCAAAAATGCACCATGACCATGTCTCCCCCTTGGTTCCTCTGTAAAGCATGTAGCAAACTCTGTTGGTGCCACAGGAAAAGCTGTTTGAACAGATCATCCTCGGGACTCGACACCAAACGTGATGCCGCACTCGAGAGCCTGTGTAGTACTTTCTGTTTGTGACTCTGTTTATCATACTACAAGTCTTGATTATTCTAATGACATCGGGTCTCTTCAGAAACACTTTGTTTATGGCCCCAAGGAGTTTCCTGCGCACACAAATATTCTCAATCTACTGTATAAACAAATGTGTTATTCAGCAGACAGCTGCAGCTCTGCTGCTGATAACCGGCACAGGGGCTGACAGCAACACAGCAAATATTGCCGCTACCTCTAAGTGGTTTTCAGAATTGTATGGGGAATAGATTCATTCTCCATCATTCCAGCAGGCTCTGGAGCTTATGGTATTGTGTGCTCTGGGGTCCTTGGTAGGTTTTTGCTTAAACCCAAGACCTGAAATCTTGACTGCACCTAAAACTTCATTTTGCCCTCTTTGAGCAAATGGGTGATCACGGATTTCAGAAAGTCAGTTATCAGACCCGTGGCTTTGGGAGTGCATCAAACACAGGTAAGCCTCTATTAAACACACACCAGCTGCAAGAAGGGACGAGTTGGAAAAAAGTGGAAGTGTTCTTTTCACTGAAACTGTGATGTTGTTTGTCTCCAGTTACCCCCACTCATTCACACAAGGCTTTTGTTTGGATACAAGTTGTAGAAAGAGACTTTCTAAAGCATTTTAAATATTTAAAGCCTGAATTCTACTTGGAGAGAATGTACAGGTGGGGAGAGGGGATATGGGAAGAGAAAAAAACAGGAAAGAAAGCAAAGCAGAGAGACTCTCCAGTGAGTTGAACAATATTGTATGAGGGTGACTGAAACTACTTCAAAAGAAATGGCTGAGTTGGACAGGCTAAATACGGCACCGTTGAACTTGTGTCCTGGCACACAGCACTCGGAGCCAGCAGAGATCTTCAGAGCTATCCGAGTGTTGAAATCAATTGGACTTAGCAATTGTATATTGGTCCATGGCTTCTGACCCTTCTCTGTACGATGTGAACATCTGTCTCTCTCTCTTTGGGCTGTTTTGGGAATACCATGGTTAGGTCTCTTTCCTCCTTTCCTAAAGGCCAGGTGAGTAAATTCTGGAGATACCAGTAAGCCAATTGAAATGATAATCTGCTACAAGAGAAGAAAACCTGAAATGAGGGATACAAAGTCACTTTGTTAAACAATAATGACTTCAAGGTCTTCAAAGTAGCTCAGTTGTTTCAAGCAAATCCAGTCTATACCCACAAACAGAAATTCCCATCATCTTGCCTTAGCTATTCTGTTGATATTCCATGACAGACTGCACTGGTCTCTAGAGACTGATGTTTTGAGCCCTTATTTATTATCTTTTTTTGTATGTATGCTTGTTAATTTTTCCTCCAGTATTACTTTCTTTAGATGTGGATCTGTCCCTCTCTAAATGAAGGGGTGTCACACAACAAAGGGTAAGCAAAAGGGGCAGCAGATAAATGTGGGACTGTCATTGTCTGTCCTTTCCTGCCTTCTTTCTCTGACTTATACCCACAGGTAACAGAATTTACAGGAAAGTCTCCATAAATGTGGAAGAAATATAAAGAAACTGAGCAAATTGTTCAACTGGTAGCTCTCCTCTCCTCACTGCAGGTTCACTTCAGGCCACTGAAACCAGAAAGTTCATCCTGATCACCCAGTTAGTATTTTTAGTGCCTCTTCCCTTTTGGTTTTATATGCACAACCCAAGCTTCACATTAATATTCCGTATGGCTCTGAGATTGTGGTTTAGAGGGCGGACTGTCCCACCCTGGCAAGAAACCACAGGTATTGAGCATCGCCATGAATTCCATCAGCTTTCAAGCCTTCCCAGAGCTTTAGGCAGGAAGGAGAAGAACTAGGATCAGGCCACAGCTGCATTTTTCTCTTGCAGAAAGGAGAGAGAGAGAAAGAGGAAAATACAGAGCTGAGACAGACACCCAAGGTCGAGTCCTCAGATGCACTGCTCCTATGGAAGGCAAACAGGGGCAAGGGCCAAAATTCAGTGAGGAGCTGCTTCCCAGCATTGCTCTGCCTTCCAGGGCTCTGGTATACATTAAATAATCAAGGTGATGGTCATTCTATGGCCTGAAGAAGACTCATCTCCTGTCACCCATCTGCCTTTGGCCAGGTCTGCTACTCAGCATCGTGGGAAAATGAATACCCAGAGAAGAATCACTCCACATTAATATCATTCCATGTTTTCTAGTAGTGCTGGGACATCAGTAGGGTGTAGCTCAGTGCTTAAACTATGAGGGGTTGAGCAGCACGATACCTCACAGAAATGTCCATAAGTGAACAGCAGAGGTGAGTTTTTACTCTGTGTTTACTCTGCCCTGAGTGCTTTGTCCTTTCTTTTATCAAGATTTCTCTAAGTAAATTCATCTTTTCAACATGGACATGTTTATAGTTTCACCCTGTCTTTGGCTAGCTAAACCCTCTATATTCTAATTATGCCCTCATAAATCTGAAGGCCAGAAGAACCATTATTTTAATGCAGTTTGACTTTTCCCTTACTGCAAGACACAGTATTTATGCAGGGATCCCTCTCTCAGGCCTGTAACTTCTGGCTGAACTAGAGAGTCTCTTTAGGAAAGACATCTAATCTTGATTTAAAGACTTCTTTAAAGACTACTTAACAACTCATCAAGCTTGTCTGGGGTTTCTTCTTTGGTTTATAGAAGTAATGAACCGCGTCCCCCATCCTCCCCTCCTGGAGATACTTCTTAATGGAAAGTAAAAATGCCACAATTACGACACACCATGTGTGGGACATAAAACCTCACTCTCATTCTAGTATCTGTATCGTATTTAATAAAGTACCAACAGAGCAGCAATAATGTACACTGGGAATCAGGCATCATAAATAAAAGGAGGAAAATGTAATAATAGGAAGCTGGAGAAAAATATGAAAGCGGCTGTAAGAACAGAAACAGACAAGGAAAAAAAATAATAAAAATTAAAAAACCTCACATCCAGGCACAGAAATAATGTATTTTAAAGGAGGTGTACTTTTGGAGGATGCTTCTTGAATACAGAAAGATACACAGACACTCATGTTCACACACACACGACTTGCCAGATCTTACCAGATGATGTAGTTGAGGCTGGCTGAACTTAATTAACTTGGATGAGTGATTTTAGATTTTTAACCTTCCTTGTTTATTTGCTTTCACTGTGCAGTGGTAAAGACTTTCAGACAAGGAAGAGGAGGAATAAAGGGAGGAGTGAAGTGACTCTTGAAGAAAACAATAAGCAGCTCCATATTTGTCCAGTTGTTTGTTTTTAAGGATGCAGGGTAATTGCTCAGCTATTGTGAAGCAGCACAGCTCTGATACCAATCTACAGCAGCTGAGATTCTGGCCCTGGGAAGCTTCTCCTCTCTGAATTTCAAAGATAGTTAGTAGTTTGTTTTCCCCACAACCACATCTTTGTTCCTGAAAGAATCACAGAATCACTAGGTTGGAAAAAACATCAAGGATCATCAAGTCCAACCATTCCTATCACTGCAGGGGCCTGTGTCTGACACTAAGTTCATCTAACATGGTTTGACCACTTCCATAGTTCTCTTAGTTTCCAAAACAAGCTGCTTTCAAACATATTCATTTATAGGAATGGTTCCGGGCTCTTGCTAGTTCCCAGACTGTCTCTGAGAACTGTGGAAACTGTTAATCTGGGCTGAAGACTTGACTGGGAATGGAGAAGTTTGGAAGAATGAGATCCAAAGCCAAAGTCCGAGCCTTGGTTCTGGGTAATCTGCTAATTTAGGCATTGCCTAGCCGTTTGGAATGAGATAAGATAGACGCAGATGTAGAGATATATACATGTATGCTCACAATATGGCTCCTTCGTATCTGAATTTAGGCATAGCAGGACTTTTAACTCCACTATATCATAGAATCATGAACTCAAAAGGTTCAAAGAGCATCTAGTCCGTCTCCCTTGCCATGGGCATGGACACCTTCCACTTGATTAAGTTGCTTAAAGGCTCATCCAACCTGACATTGTCTACTTCCAGCAGTGGGGCAGCCACAACCTCTCTGGGCGACCTTCTCCAGTGTCCTAACACCTGCATCATAAAAAAAAAATCCTTCCTATGTCTAATCTAAATCTTCCCTCCTTCAGTTTAAAGCCATGTCCCCTTGTTCTGTCACTACAGGTCATGGTGAAAAGTCTTTTTCCATCTTTCTCAAGCCCCCTTTATAGATCGAAGATATTTATAAAGATAATTTCATTAGTCTCCGACAAATGCAGGTTTTGATATAATCTCCAGCATAATCTAGGTGGGTTCCTCTCAGCCCTGCCACTGTGGTTTTTGTTCCAGTCTTCAGACCCTGCGTGATGCTCATAGCAGGGGCTGTAGAAGGGGGGGATGTCTTTGCAAGATAGCTGAGGGATTCTTCTTAGTCAAGGGTTTATTTTCTGGTGTCTGGGAGTTTCTGCAGAGATTATAATCTACATTTGGGAAAGAGAAAAGTAATCCTGGTTAATCTGAGAGGGACGTATGAGCTGAGTTTAACCGTGAAGAAAATAGCTGAGGTCTGAGGTCCAGGTTCCAAAGCCCAAGGTGCAGCTGAGATCTGAAGCAGATGCAGGTTCCTACCTGCCTGCCAAGGGATCCTTACCGCTCCTTTTCTGCCTGTTGGAAACAGAGCTGGTCTGAGCTGGACTACAATGATTTGACAGCGCCTGAAACAGTAAAAAGGAAGCAACAGATGCTGCAAACGCTTGTCCATCTGTAATGTCAGACCTTTGTTCTGGCCCTTTGCTCCTGACCGAGGACCTCAGCTCGCTGCTTCCCAGAAAGGTGGGTTAGACCTTTGCACATAAACCCCCTGCCAACTCGCCATGGGGAGTGGGAGAAGATCACTCCTGAACTCAGTTCTGGCATTCAATGAGGATGAGCCAGAGTCACTACGGGTAAGCGTTTAATGTGGCAGTGAAGAGGCTGGCAGGCACACTTAGAGATGCAGTTCAGCTCTGAACAGTGGTGTGTAATCATGGTACTTTCTCATTCAGCAGATCAGCTCCCAGGACCTGATCTACTGCCTCAGTATTCAAAGATAGTAAGGAAAATGCAGAAGATTTTACTTATGTCTACCTTGTTAAAACACTGCTCTTTAATTTTCAGGTCAGTTGAGCTGTTCAGTGAAGTTTGTCATCATTGTGGTGAAGCTTTTCAGTGTTTGGCAGCAGAGCTCGAAGTGGTTCAAGTTGTCCCACCTGGCTTCTCAGACACTGCAGTCAAAGCTGCTGGCACAGGGGAACACTGTGTGAAGTCTAGGACACAGTAACTGCAATTTCTACTCACGATTGGGAGGGAAAGGGAGTGGAAGGGAATGAAGGATTGTCTATGGTTTTTATGAAGTAAGCTGGGGAGTGAAAACCAGGTCTGAAACCTCGAAAACATTCAGGGCTTAACGATGTCCGTGATGACTACCTAGGAAGCTGGCAGCGGTGAAGATGCACTAATGGCTGCACAAGATCTTGCCTTCTTGGGAACATGTCAAATGAGAAATAACTGTTTATTTAAAACATATTTTAAAAAAAATATATTGTGATTGCAACGTCCGTCAATTTTAGCACCGAGACCTAGTGATGAGAGGAATTTTTCTCGTAAATGATCAGACTCCTGTGATTATCTCAGCCTGCAGTTGCTTCAGCTACTGGTTCTCACACACAAGGTCCCACCTGCTCTCTGGAATGTGGATGTGTTTTATCTTAGATCAATCCATGGATAAGACACAGAAGCAATCTCTAGGATAAGGATGGGAACTCTGAGTGTCCCCTTCCCTCACCAAATACTCTAGACAAGACAGATTCCCCTTGTCTGACATCTGCCTGGTCCCATGATCTTACATTCCTGGCTGTAAACTCAACTAGAGTGCTCTGCAAGGTAGAATGTGCACATAGGTGGTTTCCAAACATTCAGGCTCATGTTCTGCTGAATCCCAGGTCTTTAGCTTCTCCAGCACGCACTGTAAAATGTTACCCTACCATGGTGAATGTGGGTGGCCCCATCATTGTGGAGCAAGTGCCCTGCTTGATATAAAGGGTAGTTGGTGCTCAGGACCGTGGCGAGGTCTAAGAGGTTTGGTTGCCTCCTTCTTTCTGCAGAATAAACTCTTCAGACCTCGTGTTCAGCTGAAAGCTGACACAGGTAGTAGTGATGCTGAAAGGCTGTGGCCCAGATTTCTGCCGCACAGCTGATAGGTTGAAGTCCTAGCTTCAGAAAGCTCTGGGTCCACATGTTCTTACCTCCTGCTACTTATAAAATCACTACATTACTCGAGGAAAACAGGATAGACAGCATGAGTGAAGTCTCCTCTGGAAAGCCATCTCTCCTAAAATCTATGCTGTGCCACACCAGACTTGACAAGAGAAAAAAAACTAGGGGAACTACAACCATCACCACAAAAGAATAAACAGCAGCAGATTTACACTTTTCCAGTAACTGATCTGCAGTCCGGTAGATATCCAATGATGGATATTTGACTCTCAAAGGGTGTCTGCCTAAATTAACTCTTGCATGGATTCAGGAAAAGAATCACAATAAAATGCAATAAAATGTTTTTGAGTCGATCACTACTTTTTCCTGATCAGAATTTCACCCCTCCAAGTGGTCGTACGAGCCAGACACACCACATGCTCCAGCATCAGGCCTCTTTTCCCAAAATACAGTTTGATTTTTCTCATGAGGTGCTTGCAGGATGACATTAGCCAGCTGTCAGTGGAGGATCAGATGATATTAATGGCAACTGGCATGTCTATTCAGTGAGCTGAGCTCATCCCTGCAAAATCAGATGGAGTCTATTTTGAGCAAGAAAAGGAAATCAGAAGAAAACAAGTGAAATGGTAAAACTGCTACCGACTTGAACAATCCAGCGTTCCATCATCTGAGCGTAGTCCTTGTGAATGTAAAGAAGCCTCAAAACAAAACTGGGTCTGCAAAAGGTTTCCTCACTGCTTGTACCAAGTAATTTATCGAGCCTCCTTGCCTCGTAAAGCTCTGTGCCTGATCATCCCAGGCTATGACTTTAAGAGTGCACTAAAATCCAGCCCAGCAAGGACATTCAGCCCGTCTCTTGCCAGTCAGAATGCATCCCGCTCCTGCCAGACTTGTTTTTCCTTCGTGCTCCAGAGCATTAGCCTCACCGCTCACCCAAGGCTGCGCATAACTTAAAGTGGATGAGCACTCCGATAGACTTCAGTGGGACTACAAATGCATTGGCACACCTTAGCAATTCACTCATTAGTGCACACAAAACATATATTTCTGTCAAAAGGAAACTCGAGGTTCACTTTCCAAATGCCAAAGGCCGGTGAATTTACCAAGAACAACATTTAGCTTTTCCAACCTCTCTTCCTCAGGGCCAGAGAACTTGTACAAAGGAGGAAAATCACCACAAATGGGCTTTTCTTGTACCACAAGGATGAAAGCAAAAATTTATTAGATAAAAAGAAGGTTCACGTTTATGGTTAAATATTGGATGTGTAATTTAAATGAGAAAGCCAAGTTGAATGCAAAGCAATTACTGGCACTTAATATTAGTCAGACTAATAAAGCAGCAATTAAACCTCATTATACAGCCATAAAATTGATGTGTAATAGATTGATTGCTCCAAATGCCCCTACCGATGTTTGATGGCATATCATAGGCAAGGTGAACTTGTTCATTTAATTGGGGATCAAAATAATTTCCTGCAAGAGATTAAAACTTATTGCATTCCATGGCTTCAGATGACATCAGTGACGGTGCAAACAAATAAATAAACAGAATGAAAGAAGACTGAAAAAAACCTACAGACCAGCTTGCTCTATGGCAAATACTCTCTATTCCATAGTATAATATCCCTTCTCCCAGGAGATCCATGGTTATTTGAGAATCTTCTTGCCAGCAGCACAATTTGGATCTTGCACAGCAGCTCTGCTTCATTGTTCACTCCTTGAATTGAATGTGAGGAGCTGAAGGAAGCCTGCATGTAAATGTTTTGCTGCATGTTTACAGCTGACATGGAATTCAACACCTTGGAGTATATTGAGTCCAATGATTAAAAGAAATTGCTGTTGGAAACTTAAAGGGTAAGCAGTGAGGGGACCGTTAATAAATATCTTCTCAGCTCCTCAAAAATTGCTTCTGAACCTTTTTATTTTGTCAGTAGGTTCAGACCTAATCATTATATTCAGTCAATGTCTAAGGGTCTAGCATATTGGCTCCACTCTCTCTTTCAACATGAGTTGCTTGTGTGGGTTCATGTGATGAATATATTAAAGACAAAAGGTTCAATTCCCTGATAGCTATAAAACAGAATATTTGCTGAATTCAAAATTTGGGTCTTTGGTTCTTATGCATTTTCATATTGCTCATCACTAATGTCATGTAATAACCCATTATCCTTAGCTATCCATCTCTGCAATTCACAGTATCATTACTAATTGGAGACATCACATAGCAATAAAGCTAAATGAATGGTCATATTTTCTGCACCATCAAGATTTGCCTTGGTCAAGAGGTCTTTACCTTTCTGCATGGGCCTCATCGCTGCAGCAGCCAAAGAGCTCACAAACTGCAGAACCCCATGTCAGAGGGACCCTCTGGGCAAAGAAATTATCTGAAAGACTTCAAGTTACCCACAGGATCTTGCTACCAAGTAGGATTTTAAATCATGATCTGCTGGGCAGATGGCCAGCAAACAGTAAGCATTTTTTGTAAGGAAAAAAAAAATCTGTTTTAAAAGTCCTGAGAAGTCTGAGGTCAAGAGGAAATTTGCTTTTGACATCAGGATTTTCCCAAGGATTTTCAGTGCTACTCCCAGCATGTAAAGTGCAAAATCCCAGTATGGGAGTAAAAGCAACAAGAGGTCCATAGCTCAGCCCTCATTTCAGTGCTAGTGGTTCAGCTCACAAATTTTCCTTCACAAATCAAAATCACAGAATCAGCAAATGTGCCATTTTTATCAGGCTTTGAGTTCCTAACTAATTCTGTGAGCAAGTCAACACATGTGAATCCCTGTTGCTCTCGTGAACCTTTCTCTTCCCCTGGCCTGTGATGCGCTTTGGTTCCTGCTGATCAGCTGTGGTTTGAACTTATTTTGGGTTCCAGCAGAGCAGTGACCTCAGGTCATGTTCATTACTCCCTCATCCTACAGAGCTGAAGCTCCTCATTTTCAGGTTCCTGGAGTTTCTCAGGACCAGGTGTAGTTGCTGTGTGAATGCTGCATCACTACGCGGTCAGTGAAACAGCTCTGAGCTAGTGGCCTGACATCTCGCTCTTTGCTCACGGACTGACTCCAGCTCCAGAGGGCATCACTGGCGTGAAAGGAGAAGAGCATCGTGGGCAAGTGGGACACTGTTCAAACCTGGGAGACTTTATCTGGCTTTACTCTGCCAATTCCATTGTGCAGAACGGTAAAGAATTTTATATAAAGATGAAAAAAAATACTGAATATACCTACTTATGCTCCATTTTTCCAACGTAGTTTCAGTAAGAAAAAGAAATGCTTAATAAAACCTGATACCCGTGTCCCTTAGACAGGTGCTGCAGGGCAGGGTCCCACGCTTCCATTCAGTCAGCACGTGTTCTACTGCTCTTAGATGAGATTCTTAAAAGCATTTCAGTCCATACCTGGTTTCCCTAGATGATGGACTGGTTTTAGTCATTATGCCCCCCTCCTGCAAATGAAACTGTAAAAAAGTTGCCTGTTCCAGAAGTCAGGCCTTGTATTTCTCATCTAAATATTAACATTGGAACTTGATTTTTGGCCCCTACACTTGTAAATCTTGATCCACATTTTGTGAAGTGTCATTTAGATTAAAGCTTCAGAATTTTTACTGTACTTCATTCTAATATATCGATTTTCCCATGGGAGATTTTTATAGTTTCCCCCCTACTTCCCTCAAAGCAAAGTCTACTGGAATGTACAAAATGTCAAAATGCAAAATATTGATGCAGACATTCTCAAAACACCGTGTCAAAAGTATCCAAGATCTTACTCCTTTTCCTGAGCAGCTGCTTCTAAAAGCTGTTGCTGTGTTTTTGAAATTAATAAGGTCACTCCCATTAGGATGTTTCAGGTCCTAAATGGCTCTTCTCTCTCAGTACACAGCACCTTGCACACTCTTCTGCTTGCTCATTCCTTATCAGGCAGCGTTGCTCTTTTATGAGAAGTTTTTAATTGTATTTATTTAGTCTATAATGGACTAAAAATTTATGCAAAGACTTGGTAACTGTCTTTGAAGATGTAAAAGGATTTCTGCAAATGAGGGAAATGGATCATTTTCTGTATTTTCTGGGGAGTGGGAAACACAGAGTGAAAACACAATTAAAGTGATTCTGGAGAGGTCTTGGGTCAAATGTGGTGACTGCAGCATCAATAAGACCCAAAACACCTTGTCTGGAGAGGCGGCTGAAGCTCACAAGTTTTTAAGAACGAGTTCAGTGAATATCTAACAACCTATTTAACAGCAGCAGCTCCTCTTTCGGGTAAGGTACTGAGCTGGGCAACTCGCTGAAATTTCCTCCTACCTTGTTTTTTCTGAAACTACGCACTTTAAGAATAAATTCTTTCTACACTGAACAGAAATCACTGATGGGTGAGTAACAGCAATTCTTAGAGCTGTTGGCAGGCAGGCCTAAGTGTGCCCCACTACAGGATTTAATATGACCTCTTATTTGAAGAAGGATTTGATGGGAGGCGAGTGGTATTTTGGTTAAGATTAGAGAAAGGATATCTGTTTTGAGGAAACAGTAAATTCTCTAATAGAGTGCTAAATGTACTGGTGAAAGTAATTCTGAGGCAGAATTGAAATTATTTTCAAAATATTTTCTAATGTTGGGCAAAACATTGTCTCAGAAAATAGGGATAAAATTTGAAAACCTGTCATATTATTTTTCAAGGCATTGAGCATTGGTTTGATTTTAAAATATGTACAGTGAATGGCTCTGGCACGCTCAGCATCTTCTGACTCAAGGAGCTGAGGGTAGCTTAGACCTGACATCTCTCTCTTAGAAAGCTGAGGTCAACTGAGATGACGTGCCTCCTAAAATACCCACCAGAATCCCTCTGTGATACAGATCCTTGTCTTTAGCAGCAAAGGACAGCCACGCTCTGCTCCCATCCATAGCGATACACGGATTCACCCCAGCTGCGTGCCCAGACAATGCATGCGTGTGAATGCAAATGTACATGTGCCTTCAGCTGACGCCCGTACTGCCTCCGGGGGGGGAGAAGGAAGGTGGTGGCTGCTGTTCCAGCGTGAGCCCTCCCTGGAAGCAGCAGCTGCAGCCTCCTGCTCCCTCACCCTGCTCTCCGCGGGAGTAGCCCCCACACGGGTTTTCCAGGATGGTGCCACTGGCCAAAATAGGATGTGGAATCATAGAATCATAGAACAACCTGGTTGGAAGAGACCCACCGGATCAGCGAGTCCAACCATTCCCATCAATCACTAACCCGTGTCCCTCAGCACCTCGTCCACCCGTCCCTCAAACCCCTCCAGGGCTGGTGACTCAACCCCCTCCCTGGGCAGCCTCTGACAGGGACCAAACACCCTTTCTGTGAAAAATATTTTCCTAATGTCCAGCCTGGAGGATGCGATTTTGCTGTTTCCAGCCGCCTGCTGGCCTGGGCAACCAGGGACATTGTGTGTGAATAAGACCAGCTTCATCCTGAAACAAAACCCTGGAAGAGGAATAATCCTTGCCATTTTGGGGAGTACTGAATGTACTGGGGACAAATCCTATATTATGTATATGCAGAGAACCTGTACATGTACACTGTGGGTTTAACATTTCTATATGCCGTCTGTTTGAATGATCTGGTGCCAGCAATATAGCAGTTAAAGTACTAGCTAAGGTGGCCCATGGTTCTTCGGTAACTCCCGCTCTCCTGCTGGCTGTGATGCTCAATTATGGTTCGATAGGAAGAACTAAGTTCTCCTGAGCACGATGCTTTCAAACTCTCCAGGTTGTTTTGCGGAGGAAATCAGTCCAGTGACCTCAGCGTGATTGAAATGAGAGAGGACATTTCAACCCACGTTAACAAAATGTGGCGGGGGCATTTTGAATAAATTTGTAAGCAGCGTATATCTTGGCTGGATGAGCTCCAGAGAGAGAAAGCTGCCTCAGCCCAGCCAAGATGTGAGGCTGTCACAGCAAAGTGATCTGACATCCTCCTCGGAGAGGCAGAAATGCAGCCTTATGGCATTTCCAGAATGGAGAAACTGAGCTGATATTATTTTCTAAAGATAGTCAGGACACTTTGATCACACACAAACATTTCTCCACTGCCACGGAAGCATAAAACCCACACGTGAACGTGTCAAGGAGGAGTCAGGCAGTGACTAGTGGGAACAGCAGCAAGCGTCTATATTACGTGGCTTTCCAGCCAGTAATAACAGCAACTTCTAATGAATCATTATTTCTCTGAACCTGGGCAAGCTTCAATTGTTGTGTAGTGGCCACAACAGCACCGGGGCAGGTCCCAGTCTGCTTGTTCCTACCTACTTAGACAAAATTAGGGCCTAGTTTTGATCTCTGCTTGGTTGACACACAGGAAAGAGTCTTTTTGGGAAACCACTGCATCTACATGTTCTGTTGTACTTACTGATTATCTGGTACATAAAAATCTTCAACATTTATTATTTGTAAATATTTTTCCAAGAAAATGATCTTTGTACAAAAGAAAATTCATGTAAAATATTTTTCTGGTGGTTTTGTATGTAGATATATGGGATTATCATTTTACCTTTTTTCTCTTCTGTTTTGTCACTTGTTCCATTTTGTTTACAAGTGGGAGAATGAACAGAAACGAGGGTGAGGGGAGGAATGAGGGAAAGGAAAGACATGGAGAAAACACTAAAAGGATTCATACTGTTTTTACTCAACATTTGAAATATTCAGATATCTGAGGAAAAGAATTAAAAATTATGTCAATGTGCAAATATTAAAAAATCATTACATGTATGCTTTTAAATCAATTCTACTTATAGGATTACTAAAAGAAAATTTTAGTGCCTTGGGGGACACCAAACTCACGGTATTGGAGGACTGGCTGTAAATATGAAACAAGCAGACGTGTCCTGAACTGAATCCATCCCTATAAGATTTCCAGCCTAGGGCAGCATTCCTTGAAGGGCAGGCGTATATCTGCTTAACTAGGCACATGATGCTCCATCCCACTGAAGCCAACAGGAGCATTTACTGTTCATCAAGTTAAGCATTTACATAAATCTCTGTGATAATGTAGTTTAATCGAAGACTCGAATGCTTGGATAAATCTTAGGTTATTCAAAGCAAACTTCAAAGCTTTTTACTTTTACTTAGCACCAATTATTACCCAAACAAATCAAATGGACTGTATTATATGTGGACTTTTAAATTCATAGATTTAACATTGCAGTTGGTTTTTCTATTCATCTGCATCCTCTTTACCTCACTGAGAAATGATTCTTTATTAAAGTTGGTTTAAAAAAAAAAAAGAGCCAGAAAACGCCTGGAACAAAGTAACTGTAACTGTAAAATGTCCTTAAAGGCCAATTAGAAATTGCAATACTGGGAATTTTATTACAACTAACTCCTCCTTAATTATCAATCAATGGATTCTGTTGGAAAAAAAAAATCTCAAATTCACAGCTGGGAAAATGATGCTAATTATTTTCTGTTAATTAAGGCTGTGCTGGGATTCAGACTTGCCATCCTTCAAATAAAGGATTGACATATCAATGCTAACATAATGCTTAGGGTCTTTTCCAAAGGCTGTATTTCTAATGGTAATAAATTGGTGTCACGTTATTTCAAGTGTCTTAAGCTATCACGGCATTGCCTAACCCTGATATATCCTGTAAAGTGTGTATCTATCTCAGGGCTCGTATCGGCTGCTGATATGGAGGTTGAATATTCATCATTTTGCTCTGTAGCTGTTCCATTGTGTGAGCAAAGGGGCTTTAAATCATTTGGAGCTGGATGAGTAGGAGTAAAAGTATTGAATGGCAGCAGGATTCCCAAAACACCACAGAATTTAGAGAGAATGAAGCACTTGAGTGAAATTCTGGGAACACTACACACAATGACAATGTTCTTGTTGACTTTTAGAGACCAAGATGTGTTTTACTGTAGTGGAATCTCCAGTTCTCTTTCATTGCCTCCTTCGTTGTGGGAGTTCCTTAAACAATGGGCTGCGAAACCTTTTCTGTGGAAAAGGCAACAAAAAACATTTCATTAGGCATCTCTTTTCTTGCATGCTTTATTTTTGTTCCTCATTATCCACCACGTTTCTTAGAGCCAATGCTGATCAATGGAAGAAATGAGACGATGGAGACAGATAAAAAGAGGAGGGAAGGAGTTAATATTCTACCAGACTTGGTGTTGTACGTGTCTGAAATCCAGCTCCAGGTGAGCTTGTGCATGATCTTGGAAACACTTGGCCTGAGAGTTAGACAAGCTTTAAAGATTTGTTCACAGTCTTAGACAAAATGTGTAGGAGGTGGTTGTTTTTTTTTTCTCAGGATGGGAAATTACTCTCTCTGTTCCTGAAAGGCAGATGTCAGATAAATACACACCATACAGAATCAAAGAAATACAGAATTCTTTAGGTTGGAAAGGACTTTAAAAATCATTGAGTCCAACTGCAAATGCCGGTGTAGATTCTTGGAAGCTGTTATAGGAAGCATTTTGAAACACCTGATGTAGGTTGGACAGGAGCAGGCATGAGAAATAGCCACGTTATCTCCCTCATCCCTCTCTCTAGGAAGATATTTTGGAGGGACTTGCTGTAAATGACAGAGCAGGACAGTGCCTTGTTCCTCTGTCTCCCTATGGAGATTATCAGCATCTGTACTACGCAGGTAAGTTCTGTTTGCTGTGGGACCTAGATTGCAAAGCCTGGGCTTGTTCACAGATGCCGTGAAGATGACTGTAACATCCAATAATACTTAACCAACTAGAGCTCAGCACAAATAAAGAGACTGGGTGATCGGTTCACCCATTGTACTTTAAGCATCTGCAGGTTCAAAATGTGACCAAAACACGCTTTCTAATAAGGCACCTCCACAGGCAATTTTGCATCACTAAAAAAATAACATCTAAGGTCAAAGGTATTTTTTCTTATTATGTGTTTCTACCAATGACCAAAAATTTATTACCTCACTCTAATTTGGATGTTCACCTTGAAGGTGTCCAAAATTAGCTATTCCAGTATTTCCAGTCAGGATTCCTGTTAAAGCTCTCTTCAGTAGTTTATTCAAAGTTCAAGACTGGAGACAATACAGCATGTCCCACCAGTTATATTTTAGAGCTGGAACATTGTCTTCTACCTGTGTGTAATACCTAATGCTTGTTCATCCATGGTTTTCAAGGCTGTTCCTGCTGCACTTTCTGGCCACATAGTCACAAATCCAAGATAATTCACCAAGAAACCAAGAGCAGAAAGAGGACACTACTGATTCACAATCCAAACACAAGGTCTTTAGTCATCACTTGACTGAACAAAAAGGCTGTTGTGAGCACTGGGGACTTTCTGGCAGGGGAAGGCTGAGAAAACTGTTATAAAACATTAGGTCTTTGTAAATCTAAACTGTCCTAAAATCTCCTGCAGAAGTTTCTGCAACAGTGAGAGCCTACTCAATGACCTTGTTGGTCCTATCCAGTCCTACTCTCCTACAGACGTGAACGTCCATTTCAAGGCTTATCAAAGCCATATCTGCATGGCATAAATAAACACACCAATGGACATCAGGCAAGTTAGGACAATAGATTTAATTCAACTTTCACCTTTTCTTCAAAAAACCAAGCTGAATGGAATCTGGAGCGTGTATCTTTACATTTACCTGATCCTTATCTGCCACCAAATACAAAATATTTTACCTATGCTACCTGATTACAAAGCTTTCTCTGAGCTTTTGTAATTCATTTGTGCCTTCTAGCAGTCATGAGTCATGGGTCTTTTACACTTGTCAAGTACACCTAATCCCTACCCTTCATGGCCCAGAAATCCTAAAGATGGCTGAACATGTAATTGCCTTGAAGTGTAAAATATTTCCCACATTATTTATTATTCCATTGCCTGCTAGCACCTCTATAGTTAAGGTTGTGTCAGCATTTTCATTATAAGCCCCTATTTTCAGCTGTAAAATTGTGCTTCAGGCTGGAACTAGGACCACTAGAGATTTTTTCTTTTTTTACTATTTTTTAAAACTAAAAAATAAAATTACCTTGGACGTTTTTTAAGTTATTCCCTCTGCAGTCACCAACACATGTAGACACCTGCATACGTGTCTATTTACAGCTGGATATGTATGTGTTAAGGAATACCTAGCGTGGTATAAATGTAGAAATAGATATTGTCATAATAACACGTAATTATTCTTTTTTTTTTCAGCTCCTGCTCATAAAAATTGTATCTGCGTGGGAGAAATTTGAGTAATAGCACAAATCTTATTTGGAGTTGTTGCAGGGTTCTTTTGCCAATGATGCTGTTAGGTAACAATAACAAAATATTAATTTATTTTAAAATCTTATAGTTTAATTGTGCATGGATCATGATACAATTGTGTGTGGAGTTCAGGTTTTTTAACTACTCATGTTCTCCTTGTTTTCTTCAATGTTTCAAAAAGAAATGAACAGAATGAGGAGACAGAGTTGTTTTTCACCCGCTGCTGTTGGTCTCTAACGAAGTGTTTCTGGGATGAACGCTAACCTCAGACCTTTCAATATCAAACTGACCGTGTGTCTTCATTCTGAAGTGGGAAGGAGAGGATTTCACATTACTTTAGCCTTGACCAGTATGGTCCTCTGACCCTCAAAATATAGAATTCCAGCTTCAAGCTTTTGAATATAATTACACTTCATGGCCTTAGTGCAGTTCACTTGTCTTTCCCCAAGTATCTCAGACTTGGTACCACTTCAAAGCCAGATAAAAAATAAACAGACATGGGGTGGTTTTGGTTGGGGGAAAGGGGTGTTTTGAGCCATTATGGACCCATCTTTGAAACTACTAGTTGCTAAAAGCCTAATCGTTTGAGGAAGGTGCCCAGAGCACCTGGATTCCCTTGATCTTGATTTGAAACCTGGCGGGACTGTGCTTTGATTAACTGCATTGCAAAGTTTTAGGTTTGTTCAGACCTTGGTGTCTACATTCTGCACATAAATAAGCTGAAAATAAACTGAAACTGAAGCAAATGGTCTCATAACTCCCAGCCTGGAACCTCTGACTCTCACACAGAACTGCCAATAGCATTCTCGGCTCAAAAAGTGCCATCTCAGACTATTCCATAGAGCGGCACCGTGAACCGTTATTTTCATGTTCTAAACAGAGCTGATCCAGAAGAAAGAGCCATAATTTTCAGCTGTGCTAAAGCTATTCAAAAGAAGCATAAAGGAAAAATAAATCAATGACAGAAATCCTCAGTTAAGTTATTCTTGTACAGCCAGGCTGCTGATGATTTATGTAGATGTTTATGAAAGACCATTGAGATTATATGCCTTCTACTGGATGACATCTATTGGATATAATATTATTCATACATTTTTTAGTCCCCTTATTGAATTCTGTTAGAAGTTTAATCCTTAGTATTCCTAAGAAGAGCTGTTTCCAAAATTTCGATCTTTAGGTGATTAGAAATCTTCCTCTTAAGAAAATGATGGAATTTTTCTGATCAGCTACAAATATCTGATTGTCTACATTTGTGGCCTAAATTCACCCTGAATTCCCTTTATATTCAATTCAAAACAGTTGCTTCTAAGTGTGATTCACCCAGCTTTAGTAACTCATCTTAGAATAGAATAAGACCTAGAAAGAACTGTCAGTCTCTGTTGACTATATGTGGAGCCAAGGGCAGCACAGACAGCAGCACTCAGAGGTATTTAGATAAAACCATGGAGATGGCAGACACTGATATTGGAAAGGGAGCAGTGTCTCTGTCTCATCTCCCTAATTTTATTCTGACCCTAAATGCAGAGGCAACTCCCATGCAGAAGCAAGAGTTTATATATTAAATTAAGGAGATGTTTGTTCCCCTCTTCCTAGATTTTGACATTGTTGATAAAAGTGGACAATTCTCTCAGAAGCTGGAGTTGGGTCACAAAGTTCTCACCTTGTTATTGAAACTACCTTGAAAATCATGCAGGAACTTTGCAGATAACTCCTGCAATTGTTAAGCTCTTTTTCAATGAAGTGCACTGCTCGGCTGAGGAACCAAACAAGCAATTTCACTTGGGACTCATAGGTCTCCAGCTCCAGCCACTACCTTCTGCAGCTTCATTTTGTGCACTGGAGATTTCTTTGATATAGAAGGTGATATTTTATAACTAGCTTACCAGAGGGTGACCTATCATCCTGTCCGGTCCTCACTAGTTTAATATCTTTTCCCGGCCTTAGCTGTTGTTTCAGTGTCTGCAGGAACAATGTGTCTCCAAGACAAAAATGAAAGAAGAATTCTTATTGGAAATAATTATCAAAAGCATCGCTGCTCCCAAGTCCCTTTTCCACTGCAGACTGTTGTGTGAGAAATACCTAAAAGAACGAGATGGCTTATCTGTTTCTTTTCATTGACTACAGGAGAAAATTAGGCAGATAATCTACTATAATTATAAAAATTTTTGGTGGCGAAATTGAGCCGCAATGAAGTTCACCTTTGGTATTTTGTATTATCCAGGTCCAATGGATGAAAAAGGAAAGAAATGACACACAACTAGCAGTATCCCATTCGAGTAGCATTTTCATTTTGATTTTTCTGGCTGACATTGCTAACGTGGTTTCCCTTGGAGTGTCAGACTAGTTTGCCCATCTTATTGAAGGCAATCAGTTTAATACATGAAATTAGATGTGTTTTGTCCATCAAGTTGAATATCAGGTGTTTGAATGTTGTACTAACACCTGAATGTTTAAATTTTTTTCTCTTATAAGTATAGTTGCCTTGGTCTGAGTGACTGATGTTTGAAGAGAGAGACTCAGAGAGTCAATGACTAGAGCAGAACAGGACTGAAACCGCCACTCTTCCATTACTTCATAGGCTTCTGATGAACAGTACAAATGTATAGTATTTATAGACTGTGACAGGTAACCCCACATCTGTCACACTGTACTTTTTGTGGTTAATTCATCATTTGCTTCCAATTCTTTCCTCCTCTTTTCATAGAATCATAGAATCATTAGGTTGGAAAAGACCTTAGAGATCATCGACTCCAACTGTACCTGTCTACAATGACAGCGACAACAGCAGCAAAATCAGCAATCACTATAAAAAAGTCTAACTCTCTCACCTAGTAAAGCTGCTGCTGGTTTCTTTCATCTTTTTAGTCTTTTCCTCTTTCAAGGTGTGAAATAAAACAGGCTGGCATCTTTTAAAATGTCTTATTTCAGCTGGAGTTTCCTGTTTGCTTGGTGCTTTCACTGACATGCTCTGAGGTCTTGGGTTATGCAGCATCAGTCTGTAGTCTCATCAGTGTTTGCAGAAAGCTTCAAGGGGTGTAGGGGGCACACCTCCCACTGCCCTTTTTTAAAAAAAAAAAGGAATTAAACTTGTAATAATCTCAAGAACCACAGGTTTGGGTTAGTATTCTAAACTCTCTGGGGAGCGAATGATGCAAATTCGTGTTCAATGACTGATTCCAAACTAACTGGCAGATTTGCTCTTCTCTGTGTCTCTTCAATGAGACTGGGAAAAGATGTCAGTGATGAACATAGAAACTGTGCTGGCAAGGTACTTATGAAATGAAAGCTGCAAAGAGGTGCTTGAGATAATGCAACAGGACGTGTTGTGTGTGATTAATTTCCTTGTGCCATTTGTAGACCTATGGTCACAGGATCTAACCCAAAGGCCCTTGCATTCAACAGAGTTCTTTCCAGTAACTACAAGTATCAGACACATAAATTGGCACTGAAGGTTGTACGAGCGCTACTTTTAAGACTGCTTTTTACGAACTCACTTTATTCTCTCCTTTCAACACTCACAGCATAAGAATTAGAGCAGTGGATTCAGAACTCCCTCTGCACCTGGACTTCAGGGAGCTGATATCTGGTGCTGTAGCCCTGACCTCGTTAACAAACAATAGGAATTTTGCTACTGGCTTGAATGAAATCAAGATTTCATTCTAGACGACTGAAACCTAGGACTTATCTCTTGGATCAAACAAGAACAATAATCCTAAATATTTATCTTTGATGAGGAAGTGCAGTTTCAAGTCAGTTTGTGCTTTGAAATCTACGGCTCAGACTTATTTCAAAGGTGAATTCACATGATTCAGTGGACTTTGTAACCTGTGAATTTCATGCTTTAAAAAAATAGCTGGGAGCAGAATTAGTATGTACAGAATAATGACAGTCCAGCTCAGTTGCTATTTAGCTTGGAATAGTTGCTTTGAGAGCTTGTTGGAAAAGGGAAAAAATGCCATGAGAAGAAACATTTACTGTGCAAACTTTCCATGCCAATAAAGAAATTATAGAGAAACTATTGTTAGTCTTGACTCTGTAATTATAATTGAAGCACAAAGAGGATCAAACGCAAGACCATTTACAGTTAATCATTTTGACATTGCTTGATTTTTCCTATGAACCAGAGAATAGAAGAATCAAATAATATTATATCACAAGAGCCTAAACATTAGGTCGTGCAAATCAACTTAGCTCCTTCACTTTAAATCACCAAGTGACTTTGCCTCAGCTGGTGGTTTGGCCTTCCATATCTTTGTTACACTTTGAATCAGCTTCACTGGAGGGAAAATTGTAAGTTTGATGTCAACACAATCTAGCAATGGTCTTGCTATGAAACAGAATCTATTTATAATTGTCTAGACTGTTTCTTATAAATTACAAGAGGAATTTAGAGACTTTTTTCATATCAGAAACTATTTCATTGTTCGTATATCTCTTTTTTTTTTAAAATAAAGGGAAAAAATCATTTTTGCTATGAAGTAGATTACTGATGTTGTTATTGTTGCTATCACATTGAAATAGCACTTCCAGACCCTTGGTGAGACCAGGACTCCACGGTGCTAAACATACACATGAAAATGATGTCACCTAATGATTACTATGTAGAAGTAAGTTACCTAATCAGTCTTTTTTGCACCAGCTAAGCTCCATCAGAAAATTTCTCATCTCTTATGACAGGAGAAGTCAGTCTTCAGATGTGCTTTTGCAGAAAAGAGGAGCATGAGAGCAGTTTAGATGAGATACCTTACATTTAGGAGTCTGACTCTAGATGAAATAAGTCCCACAGTCACCTCACTGTCTCAGACACTGTCAGCTACAACATATTCAGATGGGGAAACAGAGTTAAATCCTGGCACACTGCTGCACAGAGACAGTAAGAACTACTTGTAAATAGTCCTTCCATGTCCGTGTCCATCTTGACATAAGAAATATATGTGATATTATTCTAGATTACTCCAAAGAGATCTCATCCTTCTGAATGATTAGGCCAGAACTTGTACAGCAAAACTATTCTGCTTCCCTACCTGTTTGAATTTCAAATCTGATATTAAACTTCTAAATGGGTGTTTGGTAAGGTAAGCAAATAAGATAGAAAATTATGAACAGTCTTGTTCATCTGTGAATATAGTGAAACTCCTTTCTCCCCCAAAATTTCTCTTCAAGAAATCATTTATTGAATATTTTTTTAACTCATTAATTGCTTGGAATTTGAATGAATGATAGTTAAAGCTGCTTTTGCGATTTTCATACAGCTCCTGGTATAATCAATAGCCTATATACAAAGGTGTAATTATTCTTTTTGTCAATTTGTATTTGCACATTTCTGTTCCTTCTGTTCACTGACGGAGTGTTCGTTCATTGCTGCTGTCCATGTTCACTTCCTTCCTAATAGCACAAGACATTATTCTGGCCTCATGGTGCTTGAAAGATGAGTCAAATTAATATGTTTGCGGGATTCATGGGGAACTGATTAGCTGTAAGGTAACACACTGCCATTGTGATTAAGAATCCCTAGGGGATACTGGACATCGTTGGCCATGAGGAAAAAATCAAAGCTACTTTTAGTATCTACAGATGGGGCCACCTTCTGCTTTCAGCAATTGGCCTAAATCAGGATTATCTCCATTGATTTCCATGGTGTTCATCAAGATTTATACCAGATGAAGAGATATAACATTTGCTTTTTTTGGCAAATGAGGATGAGAGGAGATTATGACCCTATGAAATTTCTCTGGATCAGAACTGTTCCAAGAGAGCAATTCAACCGACAGCTCCCAGCTATCAATGCCACTACTACGGCACTTTAATTCACTTCATTTTACCATAGTTATTCCTGTAAATGTTTGGTGCCGAATACTCCTCCTGAAAATCTCAGAGGTTAACAAGCAGCTGTGCTTTCTAAGACTTTGCATCAGCTGGAGAAGCTTTGCCAACTAAATGAGAGGCTCCTGCTCATTCATTATGTCACAGGTACTGGAGAAGTTACCAGTGGTATTATCAGATGGGAAGGCTTGCGTTGTTTGCTCTTCCAGTTACCTGTTCAGCTCCTAAAGAGTAAAAGGTTCTGGAAAACGTTAAAACATCTCCATCCATTTTCAGCACTTGTGGGCTGCAGAGCACTCACTGACTTTGTGGTAGTAAAAAAAAACCAAGGGTGAATAGCACAAAGTGATAATGCTTATTGCTTCATTCCTTGGATGGCACAATTCTGGACTGTGCCAGCCAGCGTTGTTTCCGATGATTTTCAGGAAGGCCTTTTCTAACAAGCAGGTTGAAGACACTCATTTGGGAGGGAAGAGAGTTGAGCCATATGAATGCGATCTGCCACGCACCTTCTGCCCACAGAGCCTGGGGAGGCTCTTTGTCCCTCTGCATCTGGCCATTTAAATACAATCTGAGTTACTTTTGAGTACAGCCAGGTTGGATGGGGCTTTGAGAAATGTGATCTGGTGGAAAGTGTCCCTGCCTATGGCAGGGGGGTTGGAACTGGATGAACTTTAAGGTCCCTTCTGACACAAACCATTCTATGGTTCTACGACACCATGACTGACATTCTAACCCATGGCGGGGAGCCAGGGATCTGAGGTGACATTGCAGGAGCTTCCTTCGACCACGCAACATGACACTAAGCTGAGTGGAAGTGTGGATCTGCTGGAGGGTCAGGAGGCTCCAAAGGGATCTGAACAGGCTGGACTGCTGGGCAGAGTCCAATGGGATGAGGATTAACACGGCTAAATGCCGGGTCCTGCACTTGGGGCACAACAACCCTGAGCAGCTACAGACTAGGAGAAGCCTGGCTGGGAAGCTGCCTGGAGGAGAAGGACCTGGGGGTGCTGGTTGACAGCGACTGAACATGAGCCAGCAATGGCCCAGGTGGCCAAGAAGGCCAATG